>BJCM01212502.1:3936-36157 GCA_018326385.1 Flaveria bidentis
TTTGTTGCCCACTCTTTTTTGGACTCGGCTTTATGCTGGTGGGACAATATAGTCCAAGCTGAGGGTAGCAGGGCAATAAGGAGGATGAGATGGTCGGAGCTGAAAAAGTTGGTGATTGAGGAGTTTTGTCCTCACCGGGAAATGGACAAGGTCGAAAGGGAGTTCTTGAAACTGGAGGCGGGAACCATGACACATCAGCAGTACACCACAAAGTTCAACGAGATGGCACGTTGGTGCCGGATCAGGTGACGCCTCTGTCACGGAAGATTAAGAGGTACATTAAGGGTTTGCCAGCGGACATTCGCAGGCATATGATCTCTGCCCGACCGAGCACTTTTAGGTCGGCAGTGGATTTGGCAGGGAGGTTATATGATGAAAGGGCTGTAGTGGTGGTGGCTGAAGGTAGCAGGAAGGGTTGAGGTGATCGAAACTGGAATGGGAATAGGTTTGGTCGGGGTGGTGCCTCGACGGGTAACAAGAAGGCAAGGGTGGATGACCGCCGCGTGGTCGCGTCGGGTGCGGGTATGAAGAAATGTGGTAGGTGTGGGAGAGAGCATAGTGAGGAATGTAGGTTTGGGTCGAACTTGTGCTTTAAATGTGGGAAGGCGGGGCACATGGCAAGGGACTGTCGTACGGTCCGGTGCTTTAACTGTGGTGAAGAGGGTCATATGAGTAAGGATTAAAAGAAGCAGAGGGCGGAGGGCTCTGGGGCGAAAAATACGGGGAGTGAAGGGCCAAGGGCGAGCGCCAGGGCATTCACTATGACACAGGAGGAAGCTAGGACGGACCCTGATGTTGTGACCGGTACGTTTCTGGTGAACCAAACTTTAGCTTCTGTGTTATTTGATTCTGGTGCTAGTAAAAGTTTTATTTCTGCTGCTTTCTATGCTAAATTGCCTATTAGTAGTAGACGTGTTGATGCGCCCTTTGATGTAGAAACTACCATAGGTAACTTTACCAGGATTTCTGAGATGATAGAGAACTATGATGTGGGGCTAGAAGGTCATAAGTTTCCTGTTAGACCGTTCGTGATGACCTTAGGTGGTTTCGATTTGGTTCTTAGGATGGATTGGTTGGCGGACTTCGAGGCGAACATTGTGTGTCGCAAGAAGATGATTCATTTGACAGCGCCTGACGGGAGTTTGGTAATTGTTTATGGAGATCGGGTCACGACGATCCCGAAAGTAATCTCAATGGCGGTGGCGGGAAAGTGTATGAGGCGTGGATGTAGCGCCTACTTGGCTTATGTAAAGGATGGGGATACGCCAACACCACAACTGTCTGATGTACCGGTTGTGTGTGACTTTCCAGACGTGTTCCCAGAAGACCTACCAGGAGTGCAACCTGATAGAGAGATTGAGTTCCAGATTGATCTGATACCTGGTGCCCAACCTGCTGCCAAGGCACCGTATCAGTTGGCTTCGACGAAGATGAAAGAGTTGATGGAGCAGTTGCAAGAGCTGCTCGATAAGGGGTTCATCAGACCGAGTATCTCTCCTTGGGGTACTCCGGTCCTTTTTGTGAAGAAGAAATACAGTAGTACGAGGATGTGTATTGACTACCGTGAGCTGAACAAGTTGACGGTGAAGAACCGATACCCCTTACCGAGAATAGATGATTTGTTCGAAAAACTTCAAGGTGCCAGTTGGTTTTCAAGGATAGACCTTCGATCTGGCTATCATCAGTTGAAGGTGAAGGAGCAGGATATCCCTAAAACAGCTTTCCGCACACGATATGGTCACTACGAGTTTCTTGTCATGTCTTTTGGTTTGACCAATACGTCAGCTTCTTTTGTGGACCTGATGAATCGGGTGTGTCGGCCGATGTTGGATAAATCAGTGATTGTGTTTATTGATGATATCCTGATTTATTCAAAGAGCGAGATTGAGCACGTCGGTCACATTCGGGAGGTTCTAGAGACGTTGAGAAAGGAGAAGTTGTATGCTAAGTTCTCCAAGTGTGCATTTTGGTTGCGTGAGGTTTAATTCTTAGGTCATGTGGTGAATCCTGATGGGATTATGGTGGACCCGGCAAAGGTGAAGGCGGTGATGCAATGGAAGTCTCCAAAGACACCATCCAAGATTTGTAGTTACTTGGGTTTGGCGGGCTACTACAGCAGATTCATCCAAGACTTATCTAAGATTGCTTCTCCACTAACCAAGTTGACCCGAAAAGATGTGAAGTTTGTATGGGGTCAAGCTCAAGAGAAGGTGTTCGAGGAACTAAAGGCGAGGTTGACTCAAGCTTCTGTTCTGTCATTACCCGATGGAAGTGAAGATCTAGTGGTCTATTTTGATGCTTCCTACTCGGGGTTGGGGTGTGTGCTAATGCAAAGAGGGAAGGTTATAACTTATGCATCCCGACAGTTGATGGTTCATGAGGTCAATCATCCTACTCATGACTTGGAGCTAGCAGCCATGGTCTTTGCGCTAAAGATTTGGAGGCACTATCTTTAAGGGATGAAGTCCACCATTTTCACTGACCACAAGAGCTTGAAGTACTTCTTTGAGCAGAAAGATCTGAACATGAGGCAGAGACGATGGTTGGAGCTTATAAAGGACTACGATTGTGAAATCCATTACCATCCAGGCAAGGCCAATGTGGTGGCGGACGCCCTTAGTCGAAAAGAGAGGCCCAAGCCGATTCGAGTGAAAGCATATCAGTTGATCATGACCTCTGACGTGATGCATCAAGTAAAGGAGTTTCAAGATGAGGCATTGAAAGAAGATCATCTTAACTCTAAAAGAACGAGAGGTCTAGTAGCAGAATTGGGTGAGAACACACTTGGTGTTAAAATCCGATTCGGACGGGTGTGGATTCCTCGTTTTAGGGATCTACGGGTGAAGATTTTGGATGAAGGTCACAAGACTTGATACTCCATTCATCCAGGTGCCACAAAGATGTATCAAGACATAAAGAGGGATTATTGGTGGCCGGGTATGAAACGGGACGTAGTGGAGTATGTGAGTAAATGCCTTACTTGTCTACAGGTGAAGGCCGAGCATCAGAAGCCGTATGAGAAGATCCAACCTTTGGATATACCAGAATGGAAGTGGGAGCACATCACCATGGATTTCATTACGAAGTTGCCGCATACTTCGAAAGGGTATGATGCTATATGGGTGATTGTTGACCGCTTGACGAAGAGTGCTCACTTCCTACCGATCCGCGAGACATATTCATCTGAGAGGTTAGTGGATCTCTTCATCAAAGAGATTGTAACTCGTCATGGTGTACCGGTGTCCATTGTGTCTGATTATGACACCCGGTTTACGTCCAAATTTTGGAAGAAGTTCCACGATGCGATGGGGACGAGGTTACACATCAGTACGGCTTACCATTCCCAGACTGGTGGTCAGTTAGAAAGGACCATTCAGACATTGGAGGACATGCTTCGAGCATGTGTTATTGATTTTGGGGGGAATTGGGATGACCACTTACCGTTAGCTGAATTCTCATACAACAACAGCTATCATGCCAGCATCGGTATGCCACCCTATGAGATGCTATACAACAAGAGATGCAGAACACCCATCTGTTGGGGTGATATTGGTCAAAAAGAACTAGGGAGCGTCGAGGTGATCGAGGCTACGACTGAAAAGCTCGAAAAGATCAAGGCCTGTATGAAGGCAGCCAAAGATAGACAGAAGTCGTATGCTGATAAACGACACAGACCGATTGAGTTCCAGGTGGGTGACCGGGTTATGTTGAAGGTTTCACTATGGAAGGGTATTATTCGATTCAGAAAGCAGGGCAAGTTGAGCCCGAGGTATATAAGCCCTTTCCGAATCATTGCTCGAGTAGGAGGGGTGGCCTATAGATTGGAGTTACCAGATGAGTTAAGTGGAATTCACCTGATATTCCATGTATCTCATCTAAGGAAGTCCTTGGCGGATGAAGACATGATTGTTCCACCGGAGGATATCGAAGTAGACGAACGGCTCAATTATGTGGAGCAACCAGTGGCAATCATCGATAGAAAAGAGAAGAGGCTGAGAAATAAAATGGTTCCTCTTGTGCATGTACAGTGGAAACATAGGAAGGGATCCGAGTCAACGTGGGAGACTGAGGAAGAAATGAGACAGCATTATCCCACGTTTGTTCGAGGAATAACAGGTTTCGGGGACGAAACCTATTTAAAGGGGTGGACTTGTAACACCCAGTTATTTATTATTTTGAAGCCGATGAAAGAAGAAAAAGAAATAAAGTCCTAAGTCGAGGGACCAAACTCGCCAACGAAAGAAAGTTGGGTGAGTGGGGGTATTTAAAGGGAGAGGGTTGCCCTTACCCTCTCCCCGCACCCACAAATCAGCCAAAAGAAGAGAGAAAAGGGAGAAAAGGGGTTTCGAGCTTGGTTCAAGTGGATTCGAGCGTGGAAAATTGTCGAGTAGCGGGTCAAATCGAAGCTCTTCTTGTTGTGTTCGTTTATGTGAGTTCTAGGACCCCTCTTTTACATGTTTTTGAATGATTTGGGGCTGAAACACATCTAAAAATTGGGTTTTTGTGTGTGTGTGTGTGCTTGAATGGTGTTGTGGTATGCATTCCTAAGGTTTAGGATGGTTAATTTGGGCTTAGAATGGGTTTAGATGAGCTTGGAGGTCGAAAATGGCATATTGGGTTCGGGTTGAACTGCATTCTGCACCAGCTAGGGCTATGCAACCGAATGGAGGCCATACGGCCGATATAGGTGCGATTGAGGTTCATTCGCACGAGTGAGGGTTTAGTCGCACGATTGGGGGTTCATTCGCACGACTTAGAGCCCTGTCGCAAAAATGCTCATCCGCATTAGTTCCATCTGCATTAGGTCCATTCGCATGGGACTCATCCACATTGAGTCCATTCGCACTAGTTTCATTCGCATGATAGGTGCTCATCCGCATTGGTCCGATCGCATGATGTTCAGTCGCCTGAAGGCCATGCGACTGAAGGGTGCCCATACGCCCAAGTAGGGCTGGTGTACCCGAGGGAAATATAGTTTAATTACTGACTTTCGGGGAAAAGTGCAGATGTAAGTTTTGACGTGAAAGTTCCCGTAAGTTCATGTAAGATGACTGTTGAGGCCTTAGAGAGTATGTTGGGCATGATGTTGCATGATTATGCATGATGTATATTTGATGTTGCCCTGTATGATGATGATGACTGTGTATGTTATGTTCCTTGTTATGATGTATGCTTATCTTTCCTGTGGCTTTACGTGTTATGTTAATAAATGAAAGTATTATGTAACATAAAGTGAAAGACAATGAAAGAGGAACATAAAGTAAGAATGCATGCATTAATGAATGATGAAAGTAAAGAAAGTCTTGCAAGCCTTGTATGTCGGGACACGCCATTAAAGGTGTTAGCCCAACGGTGTGTGGGTTCGCTACCACGGGAGGATGCACATTGGGGTCTTTCTTTGTGATTGATCATTTGTATGGAACTATTGTTGCTTGCCTTAGGTACTATGGCCAGAGGTGTTGGGCACCGTGAATGAAGGTCTATGATAGGCTTAGGTCCAGTACCATGAGCATGAAGGGCATAGCACATGACAATGGTATACCCGAACTTTATCTTAGGTACTGTGGCCAGAGGTGCTGGGTACCGTGAATGAAGGTCTATGATAGGTTTAGGCCCAGTACCATGAGCATGAGGGGTAAAGTTCATGGTGTTGATGAAAGGAAAAGATGTAATGACGAAAGAACGAATAATGAAGATAATAAAGATATTATCTATGTGTACGTATGATGTATGAACACATGAATGTAAAGAACGGTTTTAACGAAAGAAAAGTATGTTTTATTATAAAATTAGAACTCACTCAGCAACGCTGACTTTGATGTGTTTTCAGTTGGTAGGTAATGATTGTTGAGGGTGGCACGAGGTGGCTACTCAGCTCTTTTTGGATGGCATCCATTTATATAATGCTTTTGTGATGTAATGCAATAATGTATTTTGTAACTAATTAACGATGTATTATTTTGAAAAAGTTTTGATGATAAAATGAGATGTTATTTTTGAATGTTTCCGCTGCAATATTTATGTAAGATAAATGAAAATGTATGTTTTATGCGCAATGATTTACTAGCTGTAAGCGTCCCGGGAATGGGACCTTACATATATTCCAATGCCACTTTATGATTGTAAAGTATTCCAGTCAATTCTTATTTCTACATGTGCAATTCCTTTGGTAAAGAAGAACTACACACTAATCATATTCGGAACTACTCATACGATACTTTAACACACCGTTCCAAATAAATATGTAATTTGAGGCATCAAACTTGCTTTTTCCAAATATTTTGGTAAACAATAGGAGTTAAAGATCCATAATACTTTACAATCATCTTGCGTACTCTCTAATGAATTTTGATCAATTATGAAAGGCGTTTCTCTTCCCCAACTATTTGCTTACTAAAAAACCTCACATAAATTATTTAATAGTACATCACATTTTGATCTACCTACAATTTAAATCATTTTTAATTGAATATAAATGACAAAAAAACTTTAAAAAAATATAGATTATCTTACCACTAAAATAAGCTCTTGACAAATGTGTATGCAGAATCTATTTTAACAAATCATGTCTGCCTGATCTTGTTTCAGAACTTTTTAATAATCGTATCAAACCTTTGTGTTGTTGTTGCACTTGCACACTTTCAAATCATCTTTTACAAATGACCCTTTCACTTTTATTCCATGTTCTCATAGATACGTCTCAAACAATATCTATGCTTAGCACTTGAAATCACTATAAAATTGCAGGCATTACAACCTACATGTAAAAGAAAAGAACTTAATTTATTTAAGTTATAACTGAAAACTTATAAATATAACATACCTTTTTTTTGGTCACTAATAAATGTAAAATTAGAGTTGGAATAGATTTCTAAATCATTTTCTAAACATTGTAAAAATCAAACCCATGAATTTGCACTTTCAGATTTAACAACTGCATAAGCAACAAGATAAATTTCATTGTTTGCATCTACTCCAACTTCTTTAAAAAAAACTTGAATGAGGCCCTTTCATTAAAATCCATCTAACCCTGGTCGTTCTCTTCAAAATAATTTAAATCCTTTCTTCAAGTCACCTAAACATATGTAAGTCCTCCTAAACTGTCTGGTTGGACTGTTCGAGTTTGGTTCTCTTTTAATATCAATCTTAATGGTCATGCCCAAAAGAAGTTAATTGTAAAGATGAGATAATGCAAAAGTTGAATGAAGTTTAAATATTAATACATGGATTACATCTAATTAGCTCTTCATAGTAGTCATTTAGGTTTTCATATTGGCCCTTATAATCTTCTTGAAGCCAATTGGTTATGACCGCCTTAACCCTAAATACCTTATTAGATATGACCTACACCTTGAATTTACGCAGGAGCATATATTGTAAAGCCTTCAATGGTATTTTTGGGTTGACTCTAATTGTTGGTCTAATCTCCTTGGCCAACCAACTTATAATGAACAACTTCACATCTTGTGCTTGAAGACACTTGGATTTTCTTGAACAAAGTTCTACCAACCAATAAGCGCTCTTTTTATGGTATGAAATATGCAATAACCATGAGCACTAGGTGTTGAGTTTTCTTTTTAGGTTTGGACTTTGTTAACTTAGAACTATCAATCTATTAAGACCCATCACCCACATATTATTTTCTCCCAACCTTATTACTTTCACACCTAACTACATTTGGATTTTTCCCCAACCACACAACATGAAATCTACATTTATCCTTACTTAAGATATACAATTGTCTTCTACTCTCTATTATATGTTTTTTACCATGAGCCTAATATTATCTTTACTAGCAAAAACCTAACCCAGGTAGAAGAGACAATCTCCAGTTGTCCCTCCTTTAGTTTTCTAATTTTTTAATGCTATTTGCAATGAATGTTCATCATTAGACTCTCTTACATAATCAAAGTTCATCAAGATCAAAGTCACTCACATTATCATTTTCATCATAAGTTATACTTGTCTTTAGAGTCAATAGTGGCTCTAAATTCATCCATATCAACATTAATATTGTAAATCAAATTATCTTTATTTAACTTTGATTTTATAATCTCCTCATCATCCATATTATAATCTTCTTCATTCACTTTATGCTCAACATAAACCTCAATAATTGTATGCTTCTTAACATGTTTTGGTAGGTTACAAACATCATTATCGTTAGCTAAAGGTCTTAAACCAGAATCTAATTCATCTCCAAGAACTCTGAAACGGAGTCTGATTACATCTTTTTTTTAGTATCCAAGTTTCTCTCCATATCATAAAGCTCAATAACAAATAAACGATCTGAATCAACCATGTCAATAAAATCAATCTTACCCCCCTCATATGTTATATCTAGAAAATTGCTAAATTCTCCCCCATGGTTGAGTTTGATTATGAAGAAGCTAGGGTTTACACCATACATGTTGCAAGCATCAAAGTCTTCTTGTTGTCAAGAAATCCATTCCTTTTGTCTATACATGTGCACATCTTCAATCACTCAATGGAGAAGCGTGATGTAATCAAAATCGATGAAAGAAAGTTGTTTGAATGTATTCAATATCAATGGAACAGTGATGTATGTGATGAAAACTTCTACTTACGTATATAAAAGTAGGGTTTTTTATGAGAAGTTACTTAAATGCCCCTTAAGAGGACAATTGGTTTAGCAAGATATTATTTAACGAGTATGTTTAAAGTAGGGTTTTTTGTCTTTATTTCTTATATGTCATATAAATTTCTTGAGATTTATCATTATGTTTTAAAATTATAAGTATACAATGATATTATTTAACCAATCTGTTTTTCAAAACTCATAGTATCTAGGAGAATACAATGTCAAGCAATAAAACTGAATGAGACATTTTATTAATGTATTTTACGTTTTATATCATTTTGTGCATTTTTGTTATTGTTTTTTAAAGTATTAGACTAATTAGTTGTTATTTTATAATTTTATTTAACATACTTAAAGTACACGACAATGATATTTCATCATTACATATTTTTAAATCATCATTAATAATCTTTTTAAATGAACTTTTGTCATTTAACAGTAATAATTAGAGTTATAATTTAAAACTAAAGGTACATTGTGAGAAAAAGAATGCAAGTTTAGAGGTTGTTTGGTATAAGTTTGAAGGTTCTATCTTAAGTATTAGAAACTATAATTCCGTAAAGGATTCATTTGAATATAAAGTTACTTCAAATTAAGTTGTTTACAAGTTGAAAGATTTTCAAGTGAGAATTTTTTGTTTAAAATCTAAATTGCAAGTAATTTTCGGCATATATAAATAAATGTAATAAAACTGTCAAAGTATTCCATCATGGAATAAGTTTAAAAAATAAAGCCGTCAATTTCGACACTTTTCAATATTGTTAAAAACTAGTAAATATACCCGCACATTGAGGTGGTTCAAATAAAAAAATTGATTTGGCTAAAAAGCCTAAGAAGCAATATGGGAATAACACATGTAAATATCTAAAATTTAGTTTGAAGGGTAATATTATCATTTTACAATCATCAAGATATCAAACAACACCAAAATTAATTTTTTTGGTTTTGTTCAACATTCTTCTTGAGTTCTTGATTTTGAGATCTAATTTAAGTTTTTTATTTCATTCAATTAAAACTTAATTTAATTTCAATATAGAATCAATTTCTTTTTGTGGATCTGTTTATTATGATTAATGTGTTCTTGAGCTCTTTTTCATCAACTTCATCTTCTTCATTGTAACACTTCAAAAAGTCAAAACGAGTTATCAAGGATAATGAGCTTAATTAATGGGTATTTAATAAAAGAAAGAAATGGCCATGGGCTAAATTAGCCTTATTGGATAGTAGCCTAAAGGATTAAATGCCCATAATCAGCCCTTAAGCCACTTAACCAGCCATCATCTTCCTCATTTGAATTCTAGCCACTACTTAATAGAGAGAGAAAATAGACAGAAAAAGTAGGCAGAAAAAGTGAAGAAAACTCAAGATTTGGAGCTTCAAAGTTTAAGAGATTAAAGATCTGGGTGTGGGAGCATCAAACTATAAGAAAGGAGAACAAATCAAAGTAAGAATAAGCCTCTAAATCCTTTTGTAGATCAAACCCGAATTCTAGGGTTTTGGGTTTTGAAAAGTTGCAAAGAATTGCATAAAGGTCATATTTTTACGTATGAAAACATGTAAAATGCTTAGATATAGCCACATGGTTGATAAACTAAGAGATTGGACGTAAAAAGTAGCGATTTTGGGTTAAAAATGGACTGGTTCGTAATTTTTATGTGTTCTGCGAAACTGTTTGTGTATCTAGCAAAACTAAGTATTCAAGCTGCGATACTGCGAGTTTTCTGTGAAACTATAGTTTCGCAGGTAATTTCATAGCCATGAAACTCCAACGAAAGTTGGGCGAAACTACCATGCGAAACTAGCAGGGAAACTGACAGCGAAACTGGCAGCGAAACTACTTATCTAGCAGCAAAATTAGGTAGAATTTAACCCCTTTAAGTGTTAACTTATCTGCAGGTTGTGTAGTGTGATCCTAGCCTAGAAAACTTAGTTTAGAAGTAACTCACGCTATATAGGTGAGTTCTAAATCCCCTTGCTTATAAGTTTTCCACGTTTTAGGGTTATTATGCATACTAAATATATGCTTTTAAAAGACAAGTAAGAGGTTTTAAATCGATTTTCTATAATAAAATCCAGCCAAAGGCGTTGCCCCTTAGACCCTACTAGGGGCTGCTGCCCCTAGGACCCCGCTGTCAGGGGCTGCCACCCCCGAACCCCCGCTATCTCATGGAGAGTCGGTTATGTTTTTATGATGGATTGCACTTGGTATGTTGTGTACTCAATAAGCTAAGTATTATATACTAAAATGGAAGATAACAATGAATGAAAAGTAGAACTTAATGAATGTTACCCCGGGCCCATTTGATGATGAAAAGTCTTGCAAGCACTATGATAGACTTCATTTATATGAGTCTGGTCTATGATGATTGATTCGTATTGATGAGCAGACTATGTGCTTGGCAGTGTGAATCAACTGTAAGGAGTTAGCTACCATGATGATGTGTACCGACAGGGATCCACATTCTTTGTCGGTCAAATTAGAAATCTTGATTTGTGCAATCTCGTTTATGAAAGAATGAAAGATAATAAAAGAATGAAAAATAATGAACACGCTTATTATGATGCAAGAAATGTTATGTATTATGATGTAGGCATGGTCATTATATGAGGGACAAAGTTTATAATTTCTCATTTATCAGAAAAATAGAACTCACTCAGCAAGCTGACTTTTATGCATAATAGTTGGCAGGTAAATACTCTTACTGAGGTTGACACAAGGTGGGAAGCTACTTGGATGGTAATAGATGACAACCTTGTTTATAAATTCTTTGATTTTAAATCAAGACAAAGTATTATATGTTTATTTTATTTAAAAGACAAATATATGACTACAATATGATTTACAAGTTTCAAATGAATGTCTATTTAATTCTGTTACAATGATTTGGTTATTAAAATGATTGTATGTTATGATTAAACAACTGTGAGTCTTCTCGGGGATGGGGCCTTACATTCGTCTTTTATTATCATCAGGTTTAAACAAATATAGTTTGATATTGCATTCGTTATTATTTTGATTGATACGAAACATAGACGTATCTTGTTTCTCATTCATATTTTATTCAGTTTTGTTCTTATTAATAGGCTAAAACATCATCTCTATTTAACAGAATTTGTTGTTACTCAGTAATCACTTTGATCGGCTTAATTTCCTACTTTCACAAGTTATACCATATCTTCAAGTATGATCAATGATGTTCAAATTAATGATAAAATTCAATCAATTGATTGTTTTCTCATTATTGAGATTTGATATATGATTTTTTATACTATTTTTATATAAGCACACTCGATTTTACTGTTTCTTGAGATTTGATATTCAAATTTTATACTATTTCTTATATTAGCACCATCGATTGTACTTTTTATCATATTGTGTTGTTTTCTTGATAGTGCTACTTATTATTCTATGCATATCAGCTATGTCATTTAATCCTTTGTTTCTTTATGTTTTTTTGTTAATTTCAGGCTTTCGTAGCTCCCTGCTAAGAAGTATTACGCTCTCAGATTACTGATTCATGTTAACCTAAAGTTTGTATGGTGTTTTCTTCATTTAATGAAATGTGTTATCTCTATGGGTACTTATCCTAAGTTATGTTTGTCAAATGTGTTGGATTTGAGCAAAGAGAGAAGGGAATTTGCTAAATTTCATAACATGCGATAAAATAAACAAAACATGTTATTTCCCTCTAAAACAACACAAAATGTGCTTTTTTAGGGTAGTCGTAACAGATGGTACTATTTTATGGTACAATGTAAAACAACACAATTTTAGAATAATTTGAAGTTTTCTTAACATTAAACAACATAAAACATTAAGTTTTATCCTAAACCAGAACATAACATGTTGGTTTACCCTAAAACAACATATAATGTGTTGTTTTGTCCTAAAACAACAGATAACGTGTTGTCTTAACGTTAAACAACTTAAAAGTGTTGTCTTACGACAAAACAGTTCATAATATGTTCTTTTTATTATAAAACAACACATTTTCATAACAGTGATTTTTTTTATTAAAAAAAATATTACAATTTTATAATCATATTAAAGATGATAAAACGTTTGATTTTATGGTGCAATTAGTTTTAAAAAGTAATATCGTATAAAAAAGTTATGAACGTTTAAATTAAGTGAGGAAATTTGAAAAAAAAATCAACAAAAGTAGTTTTTTCCATACTACCCTTAGGATCAATTTTATACCTAAAAATTGATCTCAACCATTAGAGGGCTAAGATCTTTTCTTAGCTTTTTAGGCATATGGATTTTTTTATTTTAACCAGCCCTCCCGCGTGTTGTGGCGGCGACGTATCTGCGTGATAAGGTATAAACTACAATTGTCCAGGTCGTCTGGGGAATTAATTTTTTGTTAAAACCTAGACTTACCCAAAATTATATCAATGGATGAATATATATTTTATTTGACATCACTCATTTAAAATAAAATATATGTTCAAAAAGTAGACTATCTCAAAGCACACATAAGAAAAAACATAAAAGCATTTTATATTCGACCCATTTGTGTTCGAACAAAATTTATCTCAAAGCATACACAAACACGAATTTTGACAAACACGTAAATAAATATAAGAACGTAAGAAATTAGTTTTTTTTAAATGTAGAAAAGGTAAGTGTGATGATTTGGAAACTCAAAAAGGTTAAAATAACATAATTTTAGAAAAAGTTTAAGAGTAAAACGTCAACAAAGAAACTTGAGGGGATTTTTTTATCCAAGTGTAGCACCAATCTTGATGGGACGGATGCTACATTGAAACAAACTTTCATTTTTAAAATATTATAAAATATAATAAATGTATTATTATTGAGAAATATTCATTGTATGACCAGGGCCGGCCTTTTCTTTATTTAAGTGAAGCATTTTGCTTCAGGCTCTCACGTTCAAGGGCCCCCAAATTCGATTTAAGGTTTTGTTGTTAACATTGCTTCTGCAATTAGCGGTCTCAAGAGTAGCTGCTATGTGGATCTAAGCTAAAAAAAACTTTATCGTTTCTAGATAACTCAACATAAGATGCGAGAGTTGTAGCTAGAAGGGATCATTGCTTTTGCTTTTATCTTCAACCAAAATGTTTCATTTGGTTTCCGTAACCAATTTGTATATAGTTTGTACTTGCTTAAACATCTTACTAATCTGAATTCATATACTTAGTAGGTGATGAAATCATGAGTTTACACCATGGCTTTGGTAAGATTTCAAACCATTTTATTGTAGTGGTGATCTTTTATTTTACAATGTATAATGTGGTAAAATAAGTAATTGATAAGAGGGGATATAAAGTAAGTTGGTGTATTTTTTAAAATAGTATGCATTAATCGTATGTTTCGGCTAGCTTATAAGGAGGTGTTTGGATATATGCATGAAAAGAGAATATTGCATATAAGATGGGTTGAACAATGGGCCAAAATAGATAACTGTTACAATCGAAACACGTAGAATGTGTAGGGTACGTCGATGACAACAAATTCATAAAAACCCCATTTTTTGAGTTCGCTTGAGGCCCCTGAAAAAATCAAGCCGACCCTGTGTATGACCATTTAGTAGTTGTATTGTTAGGTGTATAGTTTGACTCACATAGTAAGAGTGGAGGGGGTGCTTTGACCACACACAACACACCACAACATATACCCATCAATCAAATTTTATCATATTACACTACATCACAAACACATATTTGGTGGAAGCGGTATTGCCACATCATATTACAACACTACACCACACTGACGTGCAATCTCATAACGAGTTCATAGTGGGTACGCCCCTCCCATCCTAATATGGCTATTTTCTCTAAGGAGATAGAGTTGATGAAAGTTTAACATGAGCTAGCTTACGTCAACTCATAATATAATATAGGGATTAACCCCCCCCCCATCTTAACATCCTCTTGAAAAAATTAAATTTAATTGTCATGTATATTTATTTAGGGGTCCAATATACAAACATCCTATCATGTGTTAAACGGACATCATTTGATTTTTTTCACAGCCCGTGAAGCCCTTATGGGTCCTAAGAGGCCTGCAAAAAATTTAAATATTAGATTTAGGCACTCACGATCGTGAAGTAGTCTCACCGCCTGTAAATGATGACCCACGAACAGCCTTATGACCCGTGAATGTATTATTTCACGGCTTGTAAAATGTCTAATGGGTCGTATACGGTTTCCAAATATTATTATTTCAATTAATTATTCCTCGGTTTTCATGTTTCTTTATTTTTTATAATTATTTGACGTAACGTATAATTTCTCGTAAAGTTTGTATCAATTATTTGATTTAATATAAGACTCTATATTTAACGATATATATAGGAACATATGCTAGTTGTTTTGAAGAAAAAATTTGAATCGAGATAATTAAAATGTCAGATCGTGGAAATAATAGAAGGTGTGCGACTGAATTTCCTTCTAACTCACGTGTAATTATTGAAAGTATATCGGAACTAATTGATAACCAAAATTGGTAGAATGGAAAAAATTGGTCTCGGAATATTATGCAGTTTTTATATAACGGACTTGCTCAATTATATAGGGTGTATTACATGGGTGTTGTGCATCTTCACTTATAATTTTGGCGAGGGCTACGTGGGGACGTAGATTTATGTTCAAATGTAAGATTTTAAATAAGTAATTGTCAAAAACACAATTTAATTGTAGAAATGTATCTTTTATTATTATTTTACAACATATTTAGGTGTGGACAAATAGACTGATAATCTAGCGATTTAAAGAAATATGTAGAACAGAAGAGTTGTCGGTTAGTAATCGTTGAACGATTCTTCCATTTGAATGGTTTAACTTAATATATATGGGATCCATTGATAGTAATGAATATGCAAGCGGGAGTACCGATCTATTTTCTACGCTATGGAAAGTTGATACGACAATATTGTTTTGGTGTTATAATTGTAATCCAATTTTAATCATAAAGAAAATATAATTGTGATTTAATTTTTATAGGTGTACATACCGATCATATATTATGATGAAAACTAATAGTTTTTTAAGATTTCTATGGAGTCACTACAAGTTTATATATTCTTTTTATATGAATGGCCTCCAAATACGTGTGATGATTCATGGTGCATTGAACGTAATGTTCGGCGATTATTATGCAATTTGAATCGTATTTCCCTTAGTTTCTTGCATGTATACATTATTGGCAGCACTCTGGGCAAGAAGAAATTTAAGAATTGTTAGTGTCTTGTGAAACTGTGTGTTTTAACAGATGTCATGTTGGTTGAGATTTAGGAGTTGGTATTTGTATGTTATTACGTAGATTGGTTCAAGAAAAATCTTACAGTGGCAGGAAAATAAGTAATAGCATGATTGTCTTAGATTTCGACGATTTATGGTAGATGAACTGTATTCAAGACAAATTATGTGATTATTTAATATTTTTATTTTATTTAATATTTAATATTAACAATAACATAAAACTAGCTTGAAATATAATCTTTAATCTTGTTGGTTTTTAAGAATGTTTCAAGCCGCACCATGATAAAAACATGTTTCGAGTCTTTGCTGATACTGTTCTTTGGCCCTTGTAATAATGTCTGAATTATTCCATAGAGTGTTTCGGTTGTTGTAACATCACGTTTTAGAATTTGATAAAAACGCGTTGATATCTGGTTCCAATAAATTAAACATTCTACGAAAATAGTACTCGAATTTCCTTGACACGATCTTACTAAAGTGACCTTTTCTTTGTCCGTCTAAGGATTTTGATCTTGTGTAGTAGGTGAACTTGATGTAAAACTTTTCGAAATCATATTGTTTGAATGAATTTTGGTGTGTAAATATGTTAGTATTTATAGATAAAAATAAATAAATTTTTAGTTTTTTTAATCCTTTCACGACCTGTTAAGACCAACAACTATGGTTTAAATTTTAAATGCTTACGGCCATGAACCTCTTTACAACCCATGAATGTTCAATGATTATAATATTAATTACAAAACCAGTATGGGTGTGAAGATTGTCACAAGACGTAACTATAATTCTTCATAGGGCCGTGTGAGATTTTATGGGCCGTGAAGCTTTTAATATATAAGCTTCACACCCTGTAAGTTCATTTACACCCATTTTTACAATCCTTTTTGAGTTCATTCTACGGTACGTAACTAATTTCGTATTAATTTTTATCTAACTACGCTTTAATATTATATAAATTAAAATTTAAAAATCATAAAGTTTTTGTAATTTTCAAGGGTTACGGGACGTGAAGTTGGCTCACGGCCCGTAACCCTTGAATAATATTTTGGACTTACGGGCAGTGAGGACACTTCATGGCCCGTAACCCTTTTTTAATTTAAATTTACATTATTTGTAATAATAATTTTGATTTATAGATTATGCCGCCACGTATGGGTACACGTCTTGAGATCGAGCCCGATGGTTAGTAAGATTGTTTAGACACTCACCTACACCACCAGTTTCCATGAGTGATCACTCCGCGTAAATGGATTTGGAGGTTGTTAGGTCGGCCTCTAAAGGGGATCCTTTTGATCGACTAGGATGTGATGGAGTGAGTGGGTAATATGGAGCATGCTGAGATGCTCATTGGGGTAGAGGGTGAGACACCAGTTGTGACAAATGTTCGACCTTGGTTATAGAAGAGCCCACTAGGAGCTAACATTGGAGTTCGTATCTACATTTCTATTCACTCCGGCCTCCTCTACAATTGACCTCTTCTACAAATGACCTCCCCTACAAATGACCCCCTATTTTATATTGTTGTTAGGTTCACCTTGGTCGGTCGTAGATTTGAGTTTATGATGAGGGCGTGGGTTGTCATCTTGGATTTTACACGAAGTAGGAGACAACGAACGTCCGTTTCCTCACTAACGAGCTTCGGTCCTAGCTAGCTCCTCTAGTGGGGTGGTGGCCGACTATATCAAATAAGCGATAGGAGGGCACTATTTGTAATTGTCAGTACTATTGTCGGGTGCAACAAGAGCACCAAGCAGATGTCGCTCGGAGATGTATTCTTTTTACGATCTCCAATTACCATAGGATGGTTAATCTTGCTTATTGTATGACAGCTTATCTACTTTCTCTTGTTACATGGAAGGTAAATAACATTTACCTTATTTTTTTACTTATTATTTAATTATTAATTGTTAGTAAATATTATTTAATTAATTAATTTATTATTTAATTAATTTATTTATTATTTGATTATTTACAGGTGGATAGTCTTATAGTTTGTGGGGAGTATATCACCGTCTTTGCCTCTCGTTTAGGGATATGCACCGATACGGTACTTGCGCAGCAGACGAGTGACACCCCGTTGCGGATATTTGGACGCTAGACTATGATGGCCATGGTTATTGCCGCCAATTTCGACGACAACCTACGATGGTCCACTAACGGTGGTAGAATGATATGGCACCCTCCCATTGACATTGATGATTAGGAGGGGGAGGAGCAGATGCAGCAACACCACAGAGCGCAGCAGCAACAAGGCCCTACAGCAAGCGTCAACGCCATTGAGGACTATTATTCGATAGATTCCACTTAATGGTGAGTTTATGGCCGAGTCCATACATTTACTTCGGGATATGCACGCTATGCTTCTGTGGCAGATGGAGCTGAGCACCACATGGCTGCATCATAGGGGATAGTTATTTTGTGAGGCCGACGGTACATGGTGTCGAGGCAGTTGAGGACGCCGAAGATCAGCTACCTCCGAATTAAGTATCTTTATGTATTTTGTTTATGTTTTGATGTAAAAATCTATATTTATTTAAAAAATAGTTGGTTTTGATGTGTTTCATTTTATAATTACAAATTGCATTTTAAAGTTAAATAGTTAGCGATTATACAATTACATATTGCATATCATATTAAAATCTAACTATTACAAAAATAATACAAAAACCATTACAAACATCATTACAAAAAAATACAACTTATAAAAATTTAATTTGTTCAACCTTCTCGTCTTTTCTCAATTCACCATATTTTTTTAAATTGTGTCTCGTATATAATCTCCCAATCGTTAGCATTTGGTGTTTTGTGATATCCCCAATATCCAGTTGCAAGAGGCATCAAATAGTCACCTACTAATCGAAGTGTAATAAAATGATTTGTATTAACAAAACCAATTACAATAAATTGGTGATTAGTGATATCCCGAGGAGATAACCAGAAGGTAAAATAAGTTGCACTATTAGCGATTAAAATAAACATTAAAACCATACGGAACTTGTTAGCAATTAAGATCGTGGTGGGGGCATTTTCATCCAATGTTTATATGAAGTTGTACCTATCCCATTCAAGTCTAATGAATTTCTTAGTTGTTGGATATCGTGAAATATATCTCCATACCGATGTGCATTTTAATCTAGCTTCGCTATAAGATTGGACAAATAAAATGCCGTTGATTTCCATCATATTCCAATCCAACTACTACAGCTTGAAAACAACAATTACCATCGGCATATACATCATCCACACCCAAAATGTATGGGTAGAACACGAATGGAATTGAATCTCAAAACCGTCAATAGTTGTTTTTTTTCTTCGTCCCACAAGGTACATGAAAACTTTGAAGTCTGTTACGATGATATATCTTTGCCTTTTGTTTTAGAAGACATTAATTGACTGTAGACCATTGTTTAGACTTCACTACCGAACTTGAATATATTGGAGAAACTTGAATATTTTTTCGTTTTTGCACGTATGAACTATGTCTGGGAGGGTCTAATATCACATCTTGTTGCTTATCCTTTTTGGGACGACACATATATTTTTTTGTACTTTCGGAGCTTTTTGATATGTTTTCGTTAGATTTATAAGTGATTTTATCATATCTATTATAGATCTTTTCACTATTTCTGGTTAAAAAAGTAAATATTTTGTCACAATCTTCATTTCTGTATGTACATTTATTTTTCCTCCCGTACAATATACGTTAGTAAAAAGTCAAGCTTTCTCTAATAAAATATCAATGTTATCGAGTGGTATATTTTGACCTATAAATATTTGGTAAATATATAACAAATATATATAGAATATAATATTCATGGTTAAAAATAAAATTTAAACAAATATTTACTAGTTTGAAAGTAATTATTTAATCTATAGACACATGTAAGACCGCAACTCGTAAAAAGATTATACACGCATGATGCGTTGGATGTCATTAGAAGATGGATCAGTTGATCTCGCCAACTAAAAGAAACAAATCTACAATAGAAACTTTACCTCGTAAATATTGAAGTACTTTATGGTTGTGTTGAACCATAAGCATGATTTTACTTTTGGTAAACTTTCGTTTGTAGCAATTTCCTGTGTAACTAAAATACTATTGATAAATGGAATAAATCTATCCATGGTAAGATTACTTTTTAGGTAACTTTTTAGAAAGAAATGTTAGCTCTTCACTTGGTTCGTTGTGTGTTGACCGAAGTTACGGTATCTATCAATCCATGCGGTCACAAACATGTTTTTATAAGGGTCCAACCAATTATTTTTCAGGTACATCAAAACTCCTAACTAAATAACATTATATTATTTAATTTATAATAAAATAATATTAATAAGACTAACAATATAAAATTTACTTGAATGTTTTGGCACCAATTTAAGATAAAGGAGGCCAAAATTCTAATCGAATATGTCAGGCGTGACATAGTTAATTAATATCAACTATAAATGCTCAAAAGCACCCCATTCATCATTGGAAAAGCTCGCCTTGAATTGTTTAGTCATATTTTCCGAAATATGTCAACTATAAATAGTCTCATAACATTTGTAAAAACTTTTTCTCATGCTTTAATCAGATCAAGATATTTGTCGGTAAGTATAATGCGGGGTTCTATATACTATTGCTCTAAAGTTTCTTTTAATTATTCTAAATTCCATTTGAAATTAATCTGACACTCAAGATGGATAAATGCATGAGAAAGATTTCAGTGTTGATATCACACCAACCATTTGGACAAATGACATTTTGAATACTTCGTTTTATACGTTGTGTATATTGTCAACACATGCGGGTAGGCCCGCCATAAAGTGTGAGATGCGGGATGTATGAAAAAACCATGTCTAAGATATTTGTGGTTCATCTATGTGAGGGGTGTAAATATATTTATTTTATTGTAGTTTAGTAAAAAACACTTGCATTGAAGTTTCGTCGATTCCACTTGAATTCTTTATTTTCGTGCTGGCATTATATACCGTTCTTAAGGCTAACACGTTTTTTGGCATTCTGGTCCCTCAATGTGCCTAAAATATTTCAAGGCTCAATATTTTATTTTATAAATTGCTTTACCATACAAATCTATTTTTCAGTGAGTCTCGTTGCGTATACATGCCCCTCGAGGTGTTCATCGGCTTCATGATTATGAGAATCGCCTATAACAACTATTATCCACCCACCTTTTTTTATTTGACTTTCCCTGTAATTCAAACTAACAATTTGTTATTTTGGTGATAGTGTTTTTAAGAGTTGTTTCTTTTTTACATACATTTTAACTATATTTTAACTACGAGGTTTTTCGACTGTTTCATGACAATAATATATCCATTTTCACGACTTATATTGCTTACTCAATCAACCATTTCTTTACGAGGTAAAAAAATCTAATAATATTAAATACTATAATTAGTTATTATCTAAAAATAAAAGTTTATAACAATTAAGTAATAACATGATTCTTGTCGTATAACCATTTTCTTTCAGAACCATCACCATTGTTATATCTGCTACTATCACCTTTGTTATCTCCGCTATTGTTTCCGCCATCATCACCATCAAAATTTCCAACATTATCATTGTACTGTTCAACATAGTTACCACCCTCGTACCGTAATAACTATAACACTCGACGGGGTAATAATTAGAATCAGAACCAAATAAATAGTTGTTATCGTAGATCGACATCGTTAATAACTATATCACTTAAAATTTATACAAATATTGAATGTATCGATATGAAATAATTTAATGAGTAACGATTTATATAGTATTTTACCAAGAATATTACGTCGAGTCAAATAATTATCGGAGAATATTAAATCGTATATAATATAATAAACACAAAATTATACCATAATCGATGAATGTTACATTGTGTCAAAAAGTTAAAAAAGTATTCGACTAAGGTAATGGCCCGTGAGAGACTTAAAGGGCTGTAAATATAAACAATAATGGCCCGTAACGACATTCACGGCCCGTGAAAATACTGCCAGTGAAGGGCATCATGGCCCGTTAAATGAGTGAATGAATGACTTGATGGGGTGCAGACCAATACAGCCCGTAAAACGAGCCGATTTCGAGCGATATGAATCTCAAAACTTTCATTGATATAAAAAAACGCGTTACATTAAAAACATTACTAAAAATTATATTTTAACTCTAAAATGTGATCTGTTAAATCCGACTTAAGATTTCATTGAACTTTTTGACTCGAATTTGTAGAATGATTATTTCTTGATGTGCATCATTAACTTCTTGTTTTTTTTACATTGGATTAGACATAGGTGCAAATCATCTGGTCTTTATCTTTTAAATTTATATTGTGTCATATGATACAAGCGTTATGTTTCTTAGCCTTTTTGGTGTGAAAACTTGCCTTGATTGGCTATTATATTCAAACGCATAGTTTTTGAAGAACGGAAAGTGTTTGTTCGATGTCCTTCTTCGCTCCCACTTGAGTTTGTGCAAAGTCTAAGGGAGCGTTTGGTTGGAAGAATGGAATGGAATTGAGAAACAAGTATAATTTTCAAGTAAAATTATGTTTGAGTGAGTAATGAAATGTAAAACCCAAGGGAATGTTTAACCTCAATTCCCTTGGTTGTAGGATTTTAAAATCCTTCCGCCTAAAGAGAGAATTTAAAAGTTTTTCATTTATCGGACATGGTTGTGAAAATTTGATTGATGGTTCTTATATAATGTTAAATTTCATTCAAATTAAGTTTTCCTTAGATATTATTTCCAATAAAGGATAGGTCATGGCAGCTTTTCTTTTCTATAATGAATCATTGTTATATATATCTCAATTGGTAACGTCGATGGCGTATGTCACCGATCATTACCTAAAATTCAAATTATATTAAACTAGCTTGTATACTTTGACGCGCGTTGCGCATCATAAAAACAGGGTCAGGGTAAACCGGGGCTCTGATAAATGCATATATTAGTATTATTACGTTTAGATCATCATAGCCAAAACACATAACAATTACAAGTTGGCTCAGAATCGATGTCAGGTTGCAGCTGCACACCGAGAACAGCATGCCAGGCCAAAGCAACCGTTACCGCTTTTTGTCTCATCAAACCAGCAACAACACCAACGTTGACAACTAAAGCAGATCATCAAAATCCAGATTAGAGCTCTCAGATGCGCCAGGTTCCATCATCATCGTGCAACGGACGGGAAGGACCAGACGTGAGGTTCACGCAGACGCCACTAAAGGCGGTCTTCAGAAAACCGGCAACGTCTAAATCGACAGACTTGAGTCAGTTTCAACATGCACCACCATCCATTGACTGTTGCAATCACCCGAAACAGCCACCGCAAAGGGAGACCCATCGAAGGCAGCTGGAAAGGCAACAACATGCAGGAATGCAAATGAAATCCCCATTCCCCACCTAAAAAGGTCATTCCAAATGCATCCAAGGATTGTACAGAAGGCTTTAAAAACTGTACACGCATATATCGCTAGGACACCATGTTGTTCAGGTGGAAGAGCCACTGTTCATCATGTTTGTTTTTTCATAGTATGTAATGTAATATAACCTAGTATGAAGCTAATATCAATTGAAGCTTTTCGTCCGGTGGACTATGTTTTTCATCTTTAATTGGGTAACTCAGGTTCAAGTCCTACGGAAGCGATTTTTTTTCATTTTATTTCCACGTATCACTTTGCTGTGTGCATGATGCATTCCTCTTTTACAACTAGAAAACAATAAATTGGTAATGTAACACAATTATTAAAAAAAATTAAAAACTTTATAAGATGTCACTTTAATCTCTTTGGATTTATAAACTTTTGGCTTTTCTCTTATATAATTGTACTTTACGTTTGTGTACATGTCGGTATAAATTTCGAGTCTATTTACGTTTAGACGTAATCTGAAAAGATTTGGGTCAAATATAACATGTTTTTGTGCCAACTTTTATATGAGTTTTTAAGATAGTTTACGTTTCGACGTCCGCCTATGTTTTGTTGTAAAGTTTGTTCAGAAATGAGTATGGTCAAATATAAATTGTTTCATTCTTATTATTATGTATGAGTTAAATTGGTCTACTTGTCGACGTAAGTTTTGTGTGGAAACATGTGTGATCAAATATAATATGTTTTCATTTACACTACGTTACAACATAAATATAGTTTGGAAACGAATGTGGGTGATTGCAATTATATGTTTTGACATAAATTTTGTTTGGAAAATTCACGTCAGGCATATACGTTTTCATTCAACACTATAAGTTTGAGGCGTATCGACGTAAATTTAGTTCAAGAAATGAGTTGGATTGATTATACTCTATACTCTATTATGTTGCCTATGATGCCACCGAAACGCGCGGCGAAAAAAACTAGTTGTTATCATAAAAGGAAACACAGATACCCACCATATATTGGGTTCAAGACAAACGAAAGACTTGAAGCCCTTTTCAAATGTTATACTTATAAATAGAGATGGATTACAAGTGGGGTGAAAATGGGTTCACAAAAATTGGATTTGACTAATATTTAGAAAATGTTCTAAGTTCAATTGTTTTTTTGTTAAAGTGAGATTGAATTATAATTGCATGCTTTTAGACTTAAAATAAAAAAAGTTTAGATTGAAGCATGCATATAAATTTCTTTAAAAAGTGGGGTCTTAATAATTTGTGGCTCTAGGTGCAAGCCTAGAATAACACCAAAAGATACAAAAGCGCGGACGTCACACAAATATAACAAGTTCCATCTATAATAGACCAAAACATCATGCTCTTTTATGAGTAAGATTGTTATTAATCTGAATTTATCTTGAAAACGTACACTTATTTAGTCATAGAGTTATAGTTTATTAAAACAAGTACAAATATATAATCTAGTGAGATTCTACTTATAGAATTCGAATAGCCAATATGTGCACTTAAAACATTTCTTTCTCATGCCCTTAAACCCCGATTCTATAGCCAATGTCAGAAGCTCTTCTTCTGTGCGTTCCTTTCCTCCTTGAGTAAAAGTCATCATAAATGCGTCAGACTGAGTGTCGGTTTTTGTGGAAGGACTTGCATCAGGTAGAAAAGTAACAATCTTGTCTACTATAATCACCTTCCCATCATTTGGTAGAGCTTTGTAGCAATTCTTTAAGAGCTTTATGCAATCATCGTCACCCCAACCATGCACTATCCACTGTATTATTATATTTTATATCGAAAGTTGTTACTTAATTATGAATTGTCTATGTGGATATTTGTTTGGGTAAGATTACCTTAAGAAAAATAGCATCACCTTGAGGAACAACATCAAACATATCTCCTGCGACATGTTCCACGCCTAAATTGATAAATCATAATATAAAATTATGAATATGAATATGAATACAAATACAAATATAATAATGTTTTCACGTATACTATAAAAAATAGCATACATACCAGGAAATTGTGGTGCACGACATATCATATTAGGGAGATCAAAATTAATGCCTTTAATAAGCTTATGTTTGGATACGATCATATAGAGGTTTCCTCCAAGACCACCTCCAACATCAACCAAAGTTTTGACATTGTCGAAACCATCATAATGTTTGAGAATTTCGTTTATTAAAATAGTAGAAGTATCTTTCATGGCCTTGTTAAAAACCCTATTAAAACGAAGATCACTTGCGATATACTCATATCCTTTCATTCCTGTGACCATGTCAAATGCAGTACCTCCTTCAATTACTGAATCTTTAACTGTCAACCTTGGTTTATAAACCAAAAAGCAACATATAAGTAGTTTGTTTCTTGCAAGTTAATATATATATATATATATGTTTAAGTATGTAAAACATTAGAAATTGTAAATATAAACTTTTCTACTACAAGAAAAAGGCTATAACATATACATTGTGGTTTAGGGACATACCTTAAAGTGTCACAAATCAGAAATCAGCCACAAAATCTAAAATTAGTTTGATAATATTTGTGGTTTATCTATACATGAATAATGTAGGTAAAAGATAGCGAAACAATAAAATTTGTGATAATATATTAAAATACCAATTAGAATGGCTACACACTTTAATATTTTTTAAATTAGTTTGTTTTCTTTTTATAAGATGTTTATGGATAACAAAAAGGACTAAGGACAAGTGGGCTGAAGACTTTCTAGGCTATGCCTTGTTGGGTTAAGGTTTGATGAGTTGCTCTATACCCGATACGTGCTCCTGATCTCTCAGAGACGGTGCAAGTCATCGGACCTCCGTGGATCTCTCGTTTATTGGATGGATAGTATATTTTAGAGAGAGAGAGAGAGGGAGTAGAAGAGAATGAAACAATTGGTATTTTTTACGACATTCTCTTTTTCTCATTGAGATCAATTCTTCATCTCATTCATCATCTTGTTCTAGGGTTTGATCGAAGTGATGAATCCTGAGATCTAAACAATCTAGATCTTAATATTCTACTTTCAAGTCAATTTTATGTTGTTTTGAGCTCTTATTTTCTATGTTCATGTCTTGTTGGCAATACATGTTCACTCTTGATTCTAGGTTAATTATTAAGGTTTCTTAATAAATGTTTCAGATACGTGCATCTGAATATTGACTAGCTAAAGATAACAAACTCTTAGTAGCCTTAAAGGAGCATAATTATTTTCATTTATAATTGGTACACAAAGAAAACCTAAGTGACCAATAATCAAGTTGGAGGTCTTTATTTCTATTTGATGCTTCTAAACTTGTTAAAGTATGATTTAGTAGTATAAAAGAGTAAATTTTTGGAATACTAGGTTAATACAAAGTTTTAAAGGTCATAAACGGAAATCTAAATAATTAAAGTTCTTAATGGATTTACGTATGTGTAAAATTTATCATAAGTCTAAGCAAGATAGAAATCTATTTTCTTTAGGTGGTCATGTATCCTCGAACATCGGTGGCTTAGTTCGCTTAGACTTTTGGGGCCTTACAATATTTTAATAAGAGAGGTAATTTGGTATATTTTTATTGTGGTAGATGATTATTATATGATTATTTTGGTGCATTTATTGAAGCATAATGTTGAGGATAGTTATTTTGGTATTTTTTTTTTAATTTGATTAAAATACAGTTTGGTAAAACTTTGAGGTTGTAGAAGTGACAATGGTCAATGTTTAAGTTTTTGATATTAAATTAAATGAAATTATATATTCATCAAACATCTTGTGCTTATAATGGTTTGTGCTTATAATGGGATAGTTGAAAGAAGACATGTACACGTTCTTAAGGTGGCTAGGTATTTAATGTTCCAGTTTGGTTTATTTCTTAGATTAAAGTCTGAGTGTGTTTTTATTGCTTCTTATCCTATTAACATCCGTTCTAAATGACAAAATCCCTTATGAGTTCATTTTTAGCTTTAAACATTTTCTTGAACCTAATAATCTTTGGTAGTTTGTGTTTTAGAATAATTCTAAATTATTTGAATAGGTTTGGTAACCTTGTTGAAAAATGTGTTTATCTTAATGTACTCAAATCAGAGGAAAAAAAGATAAAATATATTTTTGTTTTTCTAATTTAGTTTGTAATACTAGACGTAAAAAAACTAATAGGGTACTATAACGTACATATCTTTTACAATTTATATTTGTCTTCTTTGTCTGAATTTAGTTGTACTTTTTTTACTTTTCATACTTTAAATTATTAAAATAATAATAAGTTAATTCATAGTGAATTGACCTTTCATTCATAACTTTATTTGGTTACTTTTCTGCATATAATTAGGTATTACTTTTGATCATATAAAAAGCCGAATTCAAGCAAGTTTACAATTATTTCAAGACATGATTCAGAAGATATTAAATCAAATGTAGAGTAGTGAGGAGAAAAAGAAATATAACGACATCACAACGTAACACCTTTAATCAACGGCTATTGACCAATTGAATTATACAATTTCGTAATTTCGTTTATAAATGACACTTATTAAAGTGTTTTTGGTTTTTACATTGTTCCTACAATGATAATTTGTTGACAATGAAAAATAATGAGTAATAACTAGCTAGCAACATCACTAAGGTCTGAAATAATTAGTTAATATAAAAAAATGAGTGTTACAAGAATTATTAACCGAACTTACAACAAAGAGTCAAAGACGTAGGTGGTAATGCGGATTGTGGATTATAAGGTGTTATAGGTACCATAGGGGCGGCCGTGCGGGTTTATAACTATTATTTTTGTCAAGTCACACAATGCTACAAACCTAAAGTTTTAAGGTTGTGTGTATCTCGTGGGTTGGTCAACACAAGATGCACCAAGAAAATATATTAGTTGAGTCTCCTATGAGACATCTAAGCGTCCTTATCATTGGGCCATCTATGCGTTGGTTGATTAGTTAATAATTAATAAAACCAAAACACTCTTAAACCAAAGCACTTGGTTTATTAATTATTAGGTTATTGTCCTCATTAAATAAATGTCCAGACACTCTAGTTGTTTGATATGAAGATGGTGAACGTACCAGCTTTTGATGCTCACCTCATCTTGCTCCAAATCCAACAAGGAACCAAACGATGCTCCATCCTCATTCGGTATAAAGTGTTTGGCAACAGGCGCGAGTCCATACACTCTAACCGGCTTAGATTCATGTTCCCCTTTGGTGCACGTAACAACTGAGTAGCTCGCTAGTAATTGAAGCATTCTGTCAAGCTTGTTAGGAGCCTCATCATTTGAGATCGACAAGCGATCCGCAATCTCATGAGATGAGAGTCGGGCATCGGGGCCTGCCTCTGCTATAGTCTCGAGGACCCTTAATTTGATTGCATTTAACAACACCATTGGTAATGCAATTGATGTAGCTAGTTGCATCGCATAAGTATGTTCGGCATCTAAGTTATCAATAAGATCCATTGGTAATGCAAGTTAAACGAAATGGTTCCACAAAAAAATGATTGATTTATAAGACTACAGTGTTTATATAGGAAAAGTATGCAAAAGATGAGTATATATTCCGCCCATCTTTGAAGACTTAAGAGGATCAATGTAAAAAACGAAAAAAATAGTATCCACAAATATTAGCATTAGAGTTTCTAGGCCTTTATTGATAAGGGTAAACAATATACTAGTGGGCTAGTAAATTTACACGTACCCGATAAACCCGTCCAACTAAATTTCACCCGTACCCGACTTCATCGACTTCATCTGACCCAAAAAAACTCGTTACCCAAATACCCAAAAAATTTTAAATCAATTGTTATTAGGGTTGGAGCTTGGTTAGATTTTCAAACTTAAAAAACGCAAATAATCCGACCGATTAAACCAACACCACCCGAATAACCTGATTAGCATAATTATATATAGGTTCTATATAAGATTCTAGAATATAGCAATCTAAAGTTTTGTACTTGCGATAATCACATGTCATTTTTGTAATCATTTTTGTTCATGTGCAATAAATATGTATTAACATAAAAGTGAGTGTATATATATGTTTATGTAACTAACAAAATACTTTTATACTAGTTTAAAACCCATATATTATATGGATATAAATTTTTGTAAAAATTAGTTTTATAAAATTCTGTGACACACAATGTTCACCTCGAATTCCGCTAACCAAACCATCCCAAGTACCAAATCGAAACCACCTAAGGTCATCACGAACGGTCTAACATGAAACTTATGACCTTCTAGTTCTACGTCACAACCCTCTATCATCTCCAAAATTCTGGTAGACTTACCTATGGTGGTTTCTACATCAAATGACACATCAACATATCTACTACTAACTGGCAGCTTAGCACAGAAAGCAACAAAAATAAAACTTTTACTGCCACCCGAATCAAATAACATAGAAGCTAAAGTTTGGTTCACTAGAAACGTACTGGACACAACATCAAGGTCCGTCCTAGCTTACTCCTGTGTCATGGTGAATGCCGTGACGCTCGCCCTCAGTCCTTCACTCCCCGTCTTCTTCACCCCGGAACCCTCAGCCATCGGCTTCTTACAGTCTTTACTCATATGACCACTTTTCCTACAGTTGAAACATCTCGTACCTCTACAATCTCCGGCCATATGACCAGGCTTCCCACACTTGAAGCAGACATTCAACCCCCATCTACACTCGCCACTGTGCTCCTTCCCACATTTGCCACACTTCTTCGATCCCGTACCCGGTGTGACTACACGACGATCGTCCACCTGTGCCTTCTTGTTACCCGTCGACGCATCACCCCGGCCAAACCTCATACCATTCCAGTTCTGATCACCACCACCCTTCTTGCTACCTTCAATCACCACCACTACAGCCCTCTCATCATACAATCTCCCTGCTAAATCCACCGTCGACCTAAACGTGCTCGGTCGGGCGGCGATCATGTGCATGCGGATATCCGCCGGCAAGCCCTAAATATACCTTTTAATCTTTCGTGACAAGGGTGTCACCCGATCAGGCACTAGCCGTGCCATCTCATTAAACTTGGTGGAGTATTGTTGATGTGTCATTGTCCCCGCCTCTAACTGCAAGAACTCCGTCTCAACTTTGTCCATTTCTCTATGGGGACAGAACTCATCAATCACCAACTTTTTCAGTTCGGACCATCTCATCCTCCCAATAGCCCTGCTACCCTCAGCTTGAACAATGTTGTCCCACCAGCATAAAGCCGAGTCCATAAAAAAATGGGCAGCAAACTTTATTTTCTGATCCTCCCAGCACTCACTGATATTTAACACAGCTTCCATTTCTCTCACCCATCGATGAGCAGCAGCAGCAGTACTGTTACCATCAAAAGTAGGGGGCTTGCATCGTTGAAACGCCCCATAATTACAGCCTCATGTCACCTCCTGCACGGACTCTTCTTCCTCATCCTCATCATCAGAGGGAACCGTCTCAGTCTCTGGTTGCTCCTGTCCTCCCGAGGACCTATTCCTCTCTTGTCTCTCCCCTTCCTGTACCGCCTTAATCACTTCAGTCACTACAAACGGTAAGATTGTCTGCATGACCTGATGCACCTCTTCAACCACCGCCTCTTTCACCGAGGCCCTCAAGTTTGCACTCTCATCACCACCCTCTGGATGAGGGGTTTTGGGTTCTTCATGAACCACCTTTTTGACTCTAGGTCTTTCCCTCTTAGGTCGTGGTTCAGCACCACGACCTCCATCACGTGAAGCTTTCGAAGATCTACCACCGGCCATTCACACGCAGACTGAAAGATTCGAACACCAACACGGTCTTTCAAGGGAACAGCGCAGTTTATGTCAAGTATAGTAAGTCTCTAATTACATTGGTCAGTTGTGATTAGCCACTTACTTTACTCTTCATACCCCAAGCATTACCTGTCTTGACTACATCAGTATTTAAATCTACAAACAACACATAACCACATATCATGCGCACAAAATACCGGTTAACATTAAAGAAAAATACCTGATGGCACGCAGCTACTCAGATTGGCATCCCTTCCCTTTTCGTCCCATTCTCAGTTTAAGTTAAGGTTTATTTTGAAAATTTACCCATTTCACTTAAACTTTGATACCAACTTGTAAGGCCCCGTTCCCGAGACGCTTACAGCTGGTCAATCATCGCTCATAAAACATATATTTTCATCATCTTACATAAAAACATTACAGCGGAAACATTTAAACAAAAATTCTATTTCATTATAAAGGCTTTTGCAAAACAATACATCGTTATCAAGTTACAAAATACATGTTGCATTACATCACAAAAGCATCATAAATATGGATGTCATCCAAAAGAGCTGAGTAGCCGCCCCGTGCCATCCTCAGCAATCAAAACACATAAAAGTCAGCGTTGCTGAGTGAGTTCTAGCTTTATAATAAATCATACTTTTCTTTTATTAAAATCGTTCTTTACTTTCATGCAATCATACATCATACGTACATATAGATAATATCATTATTATCTTCATCATTCCTTCGTTAACTTCCATTCGTTCATACATTCTTACTTTCATTCGTACGTTCATTACTTTCAATGACATGTACATTACTGTAAGGCCCCATTCCCGGAGACCTCACAGTTGGTCATTCACAGCATTCACTACATTAAACGTTATAAATTTACAAACTTAAGAAGCGGAATCATTTTAACAAAATACCATTCATTTCATTTCATTAAAACACTGTTGTTGAGCAATACACTATTGTTTAATCGAATACAAAAGAACTGTTTAATTGCATTACAAAACAACAGCAATAATAGGTATGAATGGATGTCAGTTTTTCCCTGCCGAGTAGCTTCACCCTCGTGCCATCCTCAGCAATATTTACCTGCCATCTGAAAATATATAAAAGTCAGCGTTGCTGAGTGAGTTCTAGTTTTAAAAGTAATAAAATACTTTCTGTAGGTATATATATGAAAATACTCTTTTTATGAAAACTTCATCTCTTTATACATGAGCATGCATTAACTATACAATCAGGTAATGCTTTTTCTCTTTACTGTATGCCTTGTTTACTCTGTA
>BJCM01212505.1:0-11292 GCA_018326385.1 Flaveria bidentis
TAGGATCTATAACCGCTAATTAACTCAATTAAAAATCGCCATTGAATTCGAATCACGTTCTTGAACCGGTTCGGATCGTTTGGGTTCGAAGTTGGGATGTGTTTACGCGATTTTCGACCTCGCCGGAGATTTGGCCGGAGTTGGCCGGAAAAATGATGGTAATGAGGGTGGGGCTTTGGGTTTATTTCGAACTTACATAATTAGTTCATGTGGTTTCATTTTTATCATTTTATGTAAGAAGCTTGTTAATTAAGTTTCAAAAATGACAATTTATGCCCCTTAACTATTAAAACCCTCATTTATTTATTTAATAACAAATAATTTATATAACTTATATAATTTATAACTTTAAATGAATCTTTTAAGTAACATCTTGTAATTTAATCAAGTGTTTTAATGGTTAACACTTATAATTAACATTTGAAATTTATAATATAGTAAATTTTTATGAAGTATAACTATTATTATAAATTCATGTAACGATAAACTATTTGAAATTTTAGTAGTTAAATTCATAGTAATGATTATATAAAATATTTGTGATGTTTGATCATTTAAATAATAACATACCTAAATAATGAATTTTGTCATTTTAAGAAAGTTTCAAAATGATTTTGGGTTTATAATTGGAAAAATAGCGGATGTTACATGAACCATGTGATAAGGTACAAATGTGAAACCCTCATTGACTCCTTCTTTCTTAACATTATTTGCAAAATTTGTGTTTGCTGGATTGTAATAACAATCTTTAGCCATGTGGTTGTGCGTACCACACATTATACACTCAATGTTACTCTTCATGGGGTGTGAGGACTGTTGTTTCTTGCACTTTTTTTCATCATCAACAGTCTTCCCCTTCAGCTTCTGATCCTTCAGTTGGATAGGAGTGCTGGTATTACACTCTTTTACTAAATCAAAACTTCCAACTACTTAGATTTAAGCTAAAATGAATACACCCTTTAGCTTTGGGTCTATCTTCATCTTAGACTCAACCACTTTCTTGGCAGTTTTTTTGGCTACATTAGCTTTATTTCTTTTGGCTTTGGTGGTCAGAGGTTGATCATCACTAGTGGGAATGGGATTTTCTACATTTTCCTTCCTTATGATGGTCTCCATAGTTACATAGTCTTCTTCTTATGAGGTAGTGGGTTAGTTGGAACCTCTTGCTTATCAGTACCATATTTTGGTTGTCTCACAGACACATAAGAGTGTGGTAGAGCAAACATAAGAAATAGTTTAAGAGTTGAGGTAGTGGGTTAGTAGTTGGAACCTCTTGCTCATCAATACCAATTGCAGGATCGAATATGATCACTCAACACATGTATTGTCTCTCAACTCACTAAGTCACACTCGAATGATGATGCAAAATCCTACAAGAGTTGATGATAATATACTAAGTAAGCAAACACAAGAAATAGTTTTCAAAACTTGTATATATTATGTTTCAACTCAAAGTGTACAAGACTCTTACAAGCATACTAGCTGAGTTTACAATGAGAACTATATATATACTACTATCTATAGCTGGTTATACTAAGATTACCAGCTGGAACTTACTACTAAACAAATACTACATTGGTAGAAGTAAGGTATCTAAGATAAAATACTATCCTAGATTAGGTAGTCATGACGGGTCCATGACTTACCTTTTTATCACCAACTAAAGTTAGTAACTGTACTTATTGATAAACAATAAACAATGAGATAAAGTATGGTCAAGTACATGGGCGTGAGAAAATATCATGCAGTATATCAGAGGTTGTAGTAGCTTGTCAGAATGACCATACTTATATTTACTAGTTCATAGTAGGTTCTTCCGAAGGTTAATTGGCTTCGGAAGAACAAGTTCTTCCTAAGCCATTTATATTTCGGAAGAGTCTACTTCTTTTGAGATTTCTGTTGATCTTCAAGTCTTTATACTTTGGAAGTCTTTGTCTTAAAATCTTCCAAGTGTTTGTCTTCGGAAGGGGAATTACTTAGTCTTAAGAAGATTGAGTTCCTCTTTAAAAGTTTTTCTATCTTTATCCTTGGGAAGTGCAGCTTTGCCTTCGAAAGTCTTTGTTAGTTGTACAAAAATTGTTCTAAGTGTTGTTTTGGTTGCACCAACCTTACTTGACCCAACACTATTTCTGCAATTTACTCTAAAAATAAAAAATCGAATAAAAAATCTATTAACACTCATATCCACCAAAACTCCCTAAATATTCTATATTTATTGACTATTTCGCCTACATTATTATTACATGTTGATCCGCCCGGGTTCTTGGTCAAGAATTGCTGCCAAAAGACGTTGTTAGCACTTGTTTCTTTAGCTGGAACAAATCATGTTGATCTCACTTTCTTTAGAACCCATTTCAACATTAATTAACGGGTAGTCGATAATCTGGCTAACTGCAAAACTTACAGGCCTTTTACCCAACTTCATTGACCAATTTTGCAGTTCAAAAGCATTATCAACTTCTTTATATATACCCTACCATAGCCTCCTCTTTCTATTCACCATTAGTTGAGGAGTGAATTCAAATTCAAGAGAAGTTTTCTACAATAACTTATCTTAACAACAAAGGATGTCTTTTTGTAGTGTTCCAGCCTGTTTTAAACGATATGTTAATCCATGGGCTGCAAGTTTGATTCTCTCCGGTTTTTGTTGGTGCATGTGAAACTATTTAGAGAATATTTTTTCTCGTGTTTCAAGGTGTTAATCTTTTCTATGTACTGATGTTTTTCTAATTTGGTTAACGAAGAAGACAATGAAGATGATCTATTGTTCGCAAGATTCAGAATTGAATGGCTATAAATTGGTTTTCGTATATAGATATTCTTATATCCTTCAAGAGATGTGGTTGATCATATTGCACAATTGATCTTTATGGTTTGATTATATTGCCTATTTAGTACTTAAAGCATTAAAAACTAATGGTGAAAACTAAACTTGCAATCAACTCTTAAATGTTTGAATTAATTTTACTCAAAAATAAATAAAAACACAACATAATAAGTTTTGAAAGATAAAAGTCTCTATTGCAATTATTTCAAAGTTAAGTGCTTACAAAAGTAAACCGAACTTCAAGGGCCTCTAAGAAACCAATCACCCACTGCAGTGTACAAATAAAAAATCCACCAACCACACATTTTCAACATCATTACTTCTCTCCTTGCAAATCATAATATCTATTGGTGAAATCAGCCATGGGAGCTCTGGATCATCTCTCCAACATGTTCGATTGCTCAAGTGGAGATCACAAAAAACACAAAACTCGCAAACAGTTGCAGGTAAAATACTTTACGAGCTTTTAATTTCTATTTCGTTGTCGGATTTTAAATCCATTAATTCGGTGAAATTTCTAAAGTTCCAAATCATTTAGTTGATGTTTCATTACACATCTATGTATACCTTTAAATAAATGTAAGCTACATTTTACGATAAAAGTAAACCGTAATTTAAAGAGTAAACTATAGTTTGGAGCAGCTGTGAACGACAGTTTGTAGTTTAAAGGGGATGATGTTTGTAATATAAAGTAAAACCCTTTTATTAAAATACGACTGTAAACTTGTATGTTCGGACTTCGGATCAATAGCATATCTGCTTTCTCGTGTTATTAATGGAATCTGCAGTAGTTGTACCTAATGCAACGTGAGTTGTACACATGTGTACTATTACCATGAAAATGAAGGGACAGTGAACGGTTCTGCTTTCATCTTGATTTTGAGAAAATCTCCAGTAAAGTAATCTTATAACGCAATCTTGATTTGTACCGTACAACCGTGTAAGAACTTTGGAGGCCACAAAAAAATAAAATAAAAATAAACAGTAAATGATTTTCGAAAACTAACGTGAGATAAAAGAATATATGCTCTAGGACTCTTGGGCTGATGCAATATGTTTTTATTCCTGTTAAATTAATATGGTTTAAAATCTCACAATTAAAATTATAGGTGGATTGTAAAAATTTAAGGGTTGTGTTTATTTATGTTAAAAAACGGAGTATTTTTTGAATAATTTAATAGAATATCATAAAAAAAATCCATACTCATTTAGGAAACTATTGTTTAATCTAATTATAATGGCGGTCACTTTGTTGGTTAAGTAGTATGCATACAACCAAAATGTGTATGTTGTAATTCCGTAGAGTGGAAATTTTGATGTATTTATTTAATAAAAGTATTCGTCTTAGATTTAGGAACTGATGTTAAAACTAATCTTAATTTAATGCATTAGAATTTTAAACGTGTTTAAAATAAATGTATGTTATTTGTGAAATTTATGATAAACATGTGTTAGCATAATTATTGCTATGTAAGGACTATGTAGACATTTTTTATTAACATGGATGCCATGATACTTTATACTAACTTAAAACATTACATTAACAAAATCCTTTTATCATCTTTACATTTACGAATATGTTAATCATTTTAAGAGATTTTAATATGTTAAAATCGTGTTAAAAGTTACCTTGTCATGAAAAATAAACAAATATCTTACTTTTTAATTTATAAACCTTTTTAAGAAAGTGATTGTATTATTGAGGACACAAATGAAGATAGGCATGCGTGTATATAATGCTCCTAACAACTCTAGATATTTAGATATGCAGTGGGTCCTCAATTCATCAAACTTATTGTTACAAATGTAGGTTCCACCTTATTGAGAAATTAACTTTTCTAGTTTAACATTTTTATTATGACATAATCTGTGAAATGACAATAGACGGTGGAGATTAAAGTAAAGATCGATTGTGAAGGATGTGAGAGGAAAGTAAGGAGATCAGTTGAAGGTATGAAGGGTGTGTCATCAGTGAGCATCGACCCAAAGCAACACAAGCTCACGGTTGTCGGGTATGTTGAGCCGCAAAAGGTTGTGTCTCGTGTGGCTCACCGGACCGGAAAGAAGGTGGAGCTGTGGCCGTATGTACCATATGACATTGTGGCGCACCCTTATGCTCAGGGCGTGTATGACAAGAAGGCGCCAGCGGGATATGTAAGGTACGATCAAGACCCGTCGAGGCACCATTTGGCTCGTGCCAGCTCAACCGAGGTTCGGTATACTACTGCTTTTAGTGATGAAAATGCAAATGCATGTGCCATCATGTGATCTATGTGGCATGATTGCATGAACAGTATGTGATTGTATTCAGATGATTTGTTATATGTTTATTGTTTATTATTGACTGATCATGTAATGTATGAATATTATTTTGATATTAATATGTATGGATTTTTCATTTTTGTCTATCTCAAAAAGTAATCCTACTTTATCAATATATGTATAATATTGATTATTTAAAATGTGACTTTGTGTTGCACTACTTTATAAAAAAATAGTGCGTTTTGTTAAAATCTTATCTTTTAAGACTTTAGCTGTGATATTAATCGAAAACGACACCCATTTCATTAATATTTCTTTTTTTTTTCATACGAGTGTCTATAAATACCCTTCTTCCAGCTTGTCATAATCCACTCTAACTTGTAATTTTGGTTGTTTATTTGATAAATTTCAATTTCGACCGATTATTTTAGTAATTCGATTTGTTCAAATAACATTTTTGTAATATTCCCAGAGTACCTTCTTCCAGCTTGTCATAATCCACTCTAACTTGTAATTTTGGTTGTTTATTTGATAAACTTCACTTGGATCGATTATTTTAGTAATTCGATTTGTTAAAATAACATTTTTGTAATATTCCCAGAGTACCCTTCTTCCAGCTTGTCATAATCCACTCTAACTTGTTATTTTAAACCTGTTATATTCTTCTTTAAACTTTATGACAAATTTAATTACCAAAATTCATTATAACTTTTTCATTTCAAGTATATAAGCGTAACATCTACATAAAACAATTCAAAATCATCAAATCATGAATAACGTTTTACAAAAAATAATCTAAAATAAACAAAACATAAAAAATAAAATAAGGTTCACTACAATTAAAGTGTGAACAGATACACTCTGCTTCGTCATTAAAATGGTTTATCTCTTGGGAATATTACAAAAATGTTATTTGACCAAATTGAATTACAACAATGTCCTATCTCTCGTTAACGTAGCGAGGAATGATGAAAATCCCTCGCACAGAATAGTGTGCTCGGCGAGAATCTCGCATAATCCCTCATCCACATGTACCCCTCGCTAATGTGGCTTGATCCCTATTGAGTCAGTGAAGGATTTTGAGAATTCCTCACCCCAAAATTATGAAAATACCCCCTCGCCTATAATTAAAAAATATATATTTATTTTTTTAACAAAACAAGATCAGAAAATTTTAATTATTTATTATTTTTTAAATATTTAAAAGTTTAATTTAATTTTAATTTGCCCAATATGATACAATGTTTACCCTTAACAAATTTATAAAATCTTACATTCTTCTTAACTTTTTTGTTAGTTTCTTCTTAAAATTTTCTGAAACTTTATAAAATATCAGTTAATATCATATTATACAATGGTGGTAAATGACATTTTGTAAACAATGTTAAAAAATATCTACCATTAAAAGATAAATGTGTAGACATGCTTTTTGTTTATCTAGTAATATAACATTTGATGAATTAAAGGAAATTATTTCATCAAAACTAAGAATTCAAAGTTATATATAGTTATCCTATAAAATGTCTACTTATACTCATTTTATTGATATATCTAATGATAAAGATTTATTATAGTTTATGAATGTTGTTCTCAATGGTCAAATTTTTTTTTTACGTTATTTGTTAGTGAAAAATCTGGTGTTGGTAGTAGCTCTGCTATCCAGGAAAAAAATTAATTTTTACAAACGACACTATAAAGTTTATTTATGATTTAAACTATATTCATGTCGTTGATAAGAGATATAGTGATGTTAAGCAAGAATGTCATTATGAAAACGAAAAAAATGAGGATTTTTATGAAAAAGAGGATTCGCCTCCCTATCGTTTCGAGTATTAAGTTTAGAAGATATGTTTTTCACAACCAGAGTCATTAACGGATCCTACTAGCTCTGCGTTGTCAACTATTTCTAAAGCTGATTGTTTCAACAACAAAGAAGAATTACAACTAAAATTGGGTACGATGTGTTTTACTGAATGTTTTGAGTATGAAGTGGTTAAATCATCAAAAAGTAAATTTGAGGCGTCATGTCGTAATGATGGTTGCGATTGGTGTACCCATGCACATTTTTTTAAAATATAAGTATATTTCAAGTTAGATATTTTAAATTAGTACATATTTGTTCAAAAACACAAACTTATTCTAATATTCGTCAAGCAAAAAAAAAAAAGTATTGGGTCATATAATTAAATACCAATTAAAAGATAGCGTGCGAATTTACCGGGGTAAAGGAATTATGAATGATATTAAAGAGAGATTTAAAGTTAGCATATTGTACGTTCAAGCTTAGCATGGCAAGGCGTACGTGCTCAAACTTTTAAAAGGATCTCCAAAAGAATCGTATTCGCATCTTCTTATCTACTGCTACAACTTCAAGAAAGCAAACCCGGATACGGTCACTGACATTATTGTAGATGAAATGGGACGTTTAGAAATGTTATTTATCGCGATCGGTGCAACGGTAAGTAAATATTTGAGTATGTTTTTTAATAATATTTTAATAATACTAATATTATTTATTTATTTAGATTCAAAGTTTTATACAATTTCCACAATCTTTAATTATTATTGATGGGGCACATTTAAAAAGAAAAAAATTAGGCACCATGTTTTTTGGAGTAGGTATGGATGGAAACAATCAGATTTACCAGTTGCATACGGTGTTGGTAAAACAAAGAGCGGAGAGTCTTGGAAATGGTTTTTATCAAAACTTAAAGATTGTATTGGTGATCATCAAAATTTTTTATATCTGATAGAGCTACCTCAATTCATATGACTATCAGAACTATGTTTCCACATGTATATCACGGGTTTTGTTTTCGTCATTTGATGGTAAATCTATACTTAAAGTCAATGAAAGGAAAAAAATTACAAGTCATTGTGGTGGCAAACCTGTTAAGCTTATAGAGATTCTAATTCTGAAGAGCGATTTTATAGACTCACCGTTATACTTTCAAGCGTTCAAAATAATTTAGTCGAAGTTGGGTTGAAAAATGCTCTGAATTCCGAGTTGATGAACAAGGAGTGATGTGGTGCGGGAAGAGATTATGTGTGCCTAATGATTCCACTCTTCGTGAATCCTTGTTAGTTGAGGCATATAATTCGTCGTTCTCTGTCCACCCGGGATCTACCAAGATGTATCAAGATTTGAGGCAAAACTTTTGGTGGAGCAGTATGAAAGAAGACGTGGCTATGTATGTGAGTCATTGTCTAACTTGCCAGCAAGTAAAGATTGAACATCAAAGAGCTAGTGGGTTGTTGCAACCACTAGACATTCTCGTTTGGAAATGGGATGATGTATATATGGACTTTGTGATTGGTTTACCAAGAACTTATAAGAAGAATGATGCTATTTGGGTTGTAGTGGATAGACTCACAAAGTCAGCCCATTTCTTGCCCATTCAGAAAGGGTACTCGATAAGTAAATTGTCGGAGATATTTCTTCGTGATATTGTTAAACTTCATGGCACACCATCTTCTATAGTATGTGATAGAGACCCTCGTTTCACATCTCGTTGTTGGAAGGTTTTTCAAAAGGCTTGGGGAACTAAGTTAAGATTTAGCACTGCCTTCCATCCTCAGACTGACGGGCAGTCTGAACGCACTATTCAGACATTAGAGGATATGCTTCGAGGATGCGCTCTCGAATGGACCGGTAACTGGGATGAGTACTTATTCTTAGTCGAGTTTTCTTATAATAACAGTTGGCAGGTGAGTATTGATATGGCCCCTTTTGAACTCTTATACGATCAAAAATGTAAAGCATCGATATATTGGAACGGGCATGGAGAAAAGATGATTGAGGGTCCCGAACTGGTGCAGATTACAAATGAAAAGGTTTCCATTGCTTGCGAGAAACTAAATGTGACATCCGTCACCTTAAGGTCCGTCAATTAACTCGACTTTCCGTTAACTTTTCTTTGATCGTTCCTTCCTCATCTTTATTAACTCCTTATGTGGATATCATACTTGCTTTATCATCTTTATGCTTGTGCTTTCATCGTGAATGTGTGCTATGCTTAAAACTTTTACAAATTTCCATCATTGTTATCACTAAATTTATTGATTATATATAATATTATTGTCATTAATAAAACCATTTTAAGTACCAATTATCATTAATTACACTTTCATCGTTAATATAACAAACACTTTTGAAGCCGTTTTCAACCGAAACACATTTTGGGAACTCAGGGGCTAAGTGCAGGGACTAAGATTGATATTTTGCAAACTTGGGATGAGTATAAAAACCCCATTCCCAGCCCTAACTTCATTCCTCACCTTCTTCATCTTCATCATCTTCTTCTTCACCTTACATCTTCTTCCTTGCACCAAAACCGCCCCGTTTGCAATCGTTTTCGTCCTCTAGACTTCGTCTACAACCGAGTCTACTCCATCCTTGCAGGTAGACGACCTTGGTTGTCCCTTTCTTGCTTGTTTTTCTACTGTCCAAACTAGGGTTTCGGGTGTTCGGGTTCAACCCGAATACATGAAGTCGTGTGGGTGCGTGTGATGTCTTTCTGAGTGTGCTTCTTGTTTATGTGTGTTTGTAGTGTGTTTCTGGAAGTCCTTGTTGTGTAAAACTCATGCTCGGAGCAGCCGGTGGCTGCTCTGCACAGCTGCAATCACGAATTTGCCATTCTGGCGACTGGGTCTGTCATGCGACTGAGCCGTGCGACTGGGTGAGTCGTGCGACTGAGTCATTCGGGCGACTGAGTTGTGCGACTGGGTATGTCGTGCGATCGAATGAATGCGTGCGATTGAGTCAATGCGGATGAATGTTGTGTGCGATTGAGTCATGCGAACGAATGGATGTGTGCGATTGTGCGTGTATCGCACGACTAAAGGCCAATCGCACGAATGGAGGTTCAATCGTACAAATGAAGCTGATTCGTACGAATGAAGGTTGATTCGTGCGTATGGAGGTTGAGTCGTGCGATTGGGTGTTGTGTGGAACGACTGAATGCTAGTCATGGAAATGAAGGTTCAATCGTACGAATGAAGCTGATTCGTATGAATGAGGGTTGATTCGTGCGAATGGAATGTTGAGTTATGCGTCTGGTCTGTTATGCGACTGAAGTTGTTGTGTGTGTGAATCCCTTCTGTTTAACGTGTGATGTTGAGGTAACATTAACACAGTGTCATTGCTTGACCATAAAGATTAAAGTCAATGCTATTAACATGCAGATACTATTCCAAATTAAACCAACCTAACATTTTACAGTTATCAACAACCCTTTTTGGGACTACAAATATTCAACAAGTACTCTCTCTTATAACAGTAGGATCTTTATACAAATATCATTGACAATGATAACTACTCCTAGTACTTTGATCTACATAAGATCTGATACGTGTGTTCGCTTGTGTGTGTTACCCACAACCGACCCGATACAACCCGAACCGACCAAACATTACTATTTGCTTTATACATGTCATTAATGCTTAACACTAACTGTCAATAGGTGTTTGACCATTCATTGCATACAACGTTTGGAACTTGATCATTCATACTTACCACCTAACATGTGAGTTTCGTGGCATCTTTTATGCTATACAACTTTACAATCATTTACAAACTTAGGGGAAAAGTATGCTCATCCACTTTTCATGCTGTACAACATACATACAATTTACATACTTGGAATCAACGTGTTACTGTTTTGTGAGTACTTATCTGATACATGCTTGAGTCTGTTGTGTGGTTCTCTCTTACTACCATTTAATTCTTGTGTGGGAACTGATGGATAGGTATTGGTAGTACTACTGGGTTGACACCCCCACCCTCGCTTGTTGGTATACTAGTTAGTACCAACAATCGCCAGGAACAAGCCTTGGGTGAATATATTCCGACAAGATTCTTTGTGTACGTCGTAGGTTTGGTTGTAAAGCTCATGTCATGTGATTTTGCTTACTTTTAACTATACTCACGGTATTGTTAGGACCTACTGCGTACGGTGTACTAACTGATTCAACGTGAAACCAGATCAAATAGTGCGGAATCCTATTTGATTGGCGATCCAATCAAAGAAAATGTTAATCCGATCAAACCTAACGATTAGAATACGTTAAGAATAAACTAGGAATAATGAGAAACGTTCTATGAACTTGGAAGAGACATACTGGACGAACTCAGACGGATAGGGTTATGTAATCTCGAAAACTCTCGTTTTTCCACGAATTAAGTGGTATTTATAGGTTACAGT
>BJCM01212507.1:0-17014 GCA_018326385.1 Flaveria bidentis
ACCGAGCACGTTTACGTTGGCAATTGATTTGGCAGGGAGATTGTATGATGAAAGGGTTGTAATGGTGATTAAAAATGGCGAGAAAGGTGATGGTGACCAAAATTGGGGTGGAAAGAAGTCCGATCAGGGTGGTGTCTCGACGAATAATAAGAAGGCGCGGGTGGATGACCGCCGTGTGGTCACATCCGTTTCAGGGTCAAGAAGATGTCACAAGTGTGGACACAAACACCCCGGGGAATGTAGATTGGGGACCAATGTCTGTTTCCGTTGTGGAAGAACCGGACATGTTGCGAAGAACTGCGGTGTGAGGAGATGTTATTCTTGTGGTGAAGAAGGCCACAAGAGCAAGGATTGCAAGAAACCGAGGGCGAAAGGTTCGGGAGTGAAGAGGACTAGAGGAGAATGACAGAGGGCAAACGTAGCGCCTACAAGATGATGCAGGAGGTGGCTAGGGCGAACCCCGATGTTGTGTCAGGTACGTTTCTAGTAAATAAACATTTAGCCTTTGTGTTATTCGATTCTAGTGCTGGTAAAAGTTTTATTCCTGTTTGCTTTCTATGCTAAATTGCCTGTTAGTAGTAAGAATATAGATACTCCCTTTGATGTGGTCCTAGGAGTGGATTGTTTGGCGGATTACGAAGCAAATATTATGTGCCGCAAAAAGAGGATACGGTTGACGACGCTTGACAGGATCACGGTGATGGTTTGAGGTGATCGAGGCTACGACTAAGAAGCTCGAAAGGATCAAAGCCTTGATGAAGGCAACCAAAAATAGACAAGAAGTCGTAGGTTGATAAACGATGTAGACCGATTGAATTCCATATGGGAGACAGGAAAAGAGATGAGACAGTATTGCCCGCAAATGTTTAAGGAATAACAGGTTTCACGGACGAAACCTATATAAGGGGGGTGGACTTGTAACACCCGGAAATTTTCTTGGAAGTCGACGAAAGGAGAGAAAGAAATAAAGCCCAAAGTTGAGGGGACCAAACTTGCCAAAACAGGAAGAAATTTGGATGAGTGGAGGTATAAAAGGGGGAGGGCAGACCACACCCTCCCCATTCTTGCAAAAACTCAGCCAAAGGGAGAAGAGAAGAAGAAAAGGGAAAAAAGCTTAGTTCGGGTGGATTCAAGCATGAAAATTGAAGTGTAGCGGGTCAAATCGAAGCTCTACTCGACGGGATTGTTTGTGTGAGTTCTAGGACCCCTCTTTTACACGTTTTTAATAATTTTGGGGCTGAAACACATGTGAAAATCGTCTTTATGAAGTGTTGGGTGTTAACCCAAATGTATGCGTATGTGTATGTGTTTGATGCGGGTGGGGCTTGATTTTGGGCTTGGTTGTGCTTGTATGGTGTTGTGGTAAGAATTCCTAAGGTTTAGGGTGGTTAATTTGAGCTTAGAAGAGGTTTGGAGGCCGAAAAATGGCAGATGCAGTTCGGGATGAACTGCATTCTGCACCCAGCTAGGGTTATGCGACTGGAAGTCCATGCGTCCGAATGGCATGCGACTGGGGCTATACACACAATAGGAGTGCGACTGAGGTTCATTCATATGCGAAGAGTGTGACTGAGGGTCATACGCATAAGGGCTATACGACTGAAGGAAATGCGGATGAAGGTCATTCGACTGAAGGTCATGCGACTGGAGTCCATACGCCTATGAGTCATGCGATTGAGGTTCTTTCGCACGAAAGGAAGGCAACTGAGGGTTATGCGCATGATGGTCATACCACTGAAGTCCATTCGCCCGGATTCCATGCGACTGAGATTCATACGCATGGGAATCATGTGGTTGGAGGCTATTCGACTAGAGGCCCATTCGCCTGAGTGTTCACATACGTATAGAGACCATGCGACCAAATGGGGTCCATACGGTCGAACGACCATAGTTTATTGTCTGACTTTCGGGAAAGTGTAAACGTAGGCTCGGACCTCTAGGGTTGTAGATGATGTGATGGGCATGGATGAATTAAGATGATGATGATGATCTGATGCTTGATGGTGTGTGATGTCGTATGGTTATGGATGATGTGATGTGCGTGATTGATGTGATGCATGATGTTGTATGATTATGCATGATGTATGTTATGTATGGGTGATGTTGCCTTGTGTGATTCATGTCGTATGATGTTATGTTCCTTGCTTTGTATGATTATTTTCCTTTGGCTTTACGTGGTATGTTAATGAATGAAATGAGAGTATTATGTAATGTAAAGTGGAAGATAATGAAAGAGGAACACAATGATGGTGTGCATGAATTAATGAATGAATGAGTGTATGGAAAGGCTTGCAAGCAATATGTACACAGGTGCACGACTCTGTGATGTCGTAAGCTCAACTGCGTGTGGTTTAGCTAACCCTTAAGGATACACGCAGGGGTTTAAGTCTTTGTGACTGACCAACGGTGTGGTATAGTGCTTATTGTGGTTACCCACCTCGATGCTGGTGCCAGGCTATGTGCAGTGTGGAAGTCATTTTAGGATCTTCAGCCCAGTACTCGAGTATGCATATTATGGGGGTGTTGTATACAGTGGTTATTGTGGTTACCCACCTTGATGCTGGTACCAGGCTATGTGCAGTGTAGAATTCATTTTATGATCTTCGGCCCAGTACTCGAGTATGCATAATGTGGGGGTGTTGTATACAGTGGTTATTGTGGTTACCCACCTCGATGCTGGTGTCAGGCTATGTGCAGTGTGAAAGTCATTTTATGATCTTCAACCCAGTAATCGAGTTTGCATAATGTTGGGGGTGTATGGAGCAGTGGGATCTTTGTTGCTTACCTCGGAGATGGTGCCAGGCTATGTGCAGTGTGGAAGTCATTTTATGAACTTCGGCCCAGTACTCCATTTCTCCGGATCATAGCTGATGACACTGATCCATATAGTGATAAAGGATGTCATAAAGAAAGAAAGAGTTAATGAAAGTAGGTGATGAATGAAGCGAATGATTAAGTAATGTACGATGATGAATGAATTAAAGAATGTTAACGAATGTAATGGAAGATAATAATTATATTATCTGTATGTATGTATGTTGTGTGATTGCGTACGAAATTAACGAATGGTTTTATAAAGGAAGTAAAGTATGTTTTATTATAAAACTAGAACTCACACAGCAACGCTGACTTTGATGTGTTTCCAGTTGCCAGGTATGTTGCTGCAGATGGCGCGATGCAGCTACTCAGCTCTTATGGATGGCATCCTTTTGTTAATTGTTTTTGCATTGTAATGCAAACAAATGATATTGTGTAATGAACGGTTGTATTATTTTGCAAAAACATTTTAATGAAATGAAAATGTTGTTTTTAATGTTTCCGCTACAACGCTTTTATGTAAGTTGATGAAAATATATGTTTTATGTGCGATGAATGACCAGCTGTAAGCGTCCCGGAAACGGGGCCTTACATTTCAAGCAACCACAACTTACTAACTCATCCCCACCAGCCACTAATACATCAGTAGGAACAAGTAACTCTAAAGAAACTGGGCTAATCATACTGCAAGATGGAACCCGTGACTAGAGTATGTATTAGAGGGAAGTTTTGGAAGAAAATCAAGCTTTAATGGCTCACATGGAAAACAAAGTTCCACCAATGGCTAGTGAGGTAAGAGATAGGTTATATTCATCAATATGTGTTGAGGAAGTTGAAGGATATAGAGTTCATGCTCAACAACTGGCTGATAAAGTTAAAGAAATAATGATTTTGAATGAATCTCATGTAAGAGAACAAAATTATATCAAATAAAAATTAACTCCTTGCAAAAGGATTTAGATAAAAAAAATTCAGAAAATTATAGTTTAAAAGCACAAGTTGAGCATCTGACCACTTCCTTAACTAAATCCATGGCTGATCATGCATCAACTGAAGTTAAACTTCAGAAGTTTCAACTTTTATCTCAGCAGTATGGGAAATTATTAGATTCTCATATTGAATCAAGGAACAGGTTTGGGTTAGGATATAATGTTGTGGAACCTTCTATAAACAATATTTACACATCTTAACCTGAATTTATGACAAATAACTTGTCAAATCATTTTTTTGCCAATCACCATGTTTGAAACAAATTATAATCAACAAGATATTCATAATAAATCTGAGGTGAATGAACTAAGTCTTTTGAATGAGAAAAGATTAATCAAAAGGATTCAGAATTTGACTTTGATGAATGTGATGAATTGGATGATTCTGATGAACATGATGATGATCTACTGAACAAGGGTAAGAATATTGTTTTTGAAACAAAAATTCCAAAAGTTCTTGAAGAAACAAAGTTGTCAAATCCTCCAAAACAAAGAAACATGTTGAAGACTATTTGCAAGAGAATAGCTCAGCTAAATAAAGGTCTTCAAGAATAATATCAACAACAAAAACCTTCAAATGAAGTAATTGAAAAGTGTGCCTCAACTAAGGAAGTACACAAATCATCCGTGGAAAAAAGAAAAAAAGAAGCTATTAGCTGATCTTCAGCGAAAGAACAAACCTTCTTCAGTAGAAGTTCATACTGATTCAGTAGATGATCTACGGAAGGCAAAGTCGGCAACAAACAAATCAAAACTTCAAAAGCTGAAAGATTTAAAATCAACTTCAAAACTGGAAAAGGATACAAAGTCTCTAAAGTTGACAAATAAGAAGAAAGTAACTAATTCTGACAAAGATTCAGACGAGAGGTATTGCAAATGGTGTGACTTGAAAAACCATAATACTGAAGATTGTTACTTCAGTAGTTATTGTTCTATTTAAAATATGAACAATCACATGACATCTGACTGTTATTTCAACAAACATTTTGCTATTTGTAACAAAAATAACCATTCAACTCGGGAATGTTATTCAACAAAAAGAACAAGACAAAGAGTACAAAGAAGAAACAATCAGATAAAGCTGAATCAAACACTCAATCCACTGATTGTGAAAAAGATTCAAAAATTAAGAAGCCACAACAAAAACGAAAGCCAAAAGCAAAGGAAAAAACATCCACTGATGTTTAATCTTTGAAGAAAAGAACAACATTTCAGCAATCAAAAACACCTCAGAAAAAGGTGGATTTGACTGGATAGGAAACAAATGCTGATGTTGCTTTCTTTAATATTTTTTAAAAGGGAACTCATGTACCTCATTCAAAATCAAAAGATAGTGAATCTTTCAACAATCAAGATTCATTATCAAAACTAAAGCATCAAACCAACAAAAATAAGGTGAATGAAGAAGAGATTGATAAACAAGGACCTAGTTCATCAACATCATCTTCAACCGAATCATCCTCACCTGCAACAACTCAGATTGAATCAAACAAAACTAAAACTAAAACTTCAAGACTTATTCATGAAGGAGTTACAATTTTAGACACTGTTGGCAAACCTAAGATTAATAAGGCTTGGGTTGTCAATTCTAACTGATTTCTCTCTAAGTGCAGGAACAATCTTGGAGAGCTGACAACAAGTGGTACGTTGACAATGGTTGTTCCAAGCATATGACAGGAAACTGTTAACTTCTCCATTAGTTCAAACATAAAAATGCTTCATATGTGGCATTTGGTGGGGATAAGAAGCGAGGTAATATAGTTGGTGAAGGAATGGTAACTAATGGTGCGCTCAAATTTGAGAAAGTAAACTATTGTGAAAATTTACAATATAATTTACTGAGTATGTCTCAAATTTGTGATCAAAATTATACCACATTATTTCATAACATTAACTGTTATATACTTAAGCCAGTTTTTATGTTCCAAAAGATTAGGTCCTTCTTAAAACATTAAGAAAAGGAAACACATATGTTTTGGATATGAACAACACTTCACTCACAAGACATGAAACATGCCTTCTATCTAAGTCATCAGAAGATGAATCTCAAATGTGGCATAGAAGGCTTGTCCATTCTAACATGAAGAACATGAACAAATTGGTGAAAAATGACTTACTCATTGGATTGCCAAAGAAAGAGTTATACTGTTTAAACAATTGTTTTTCTTTTTATAAAGGAAAACGACATAGAGTGTCTCATAAATCCAAAATTATCAATACAAACACTACACCACTCAATTTGCTTCACATGGATCTGTTTGGTCCAACCAATGTGATAAGCATTGGAAAGAGGGAATATTGTTTGGTGATAGTTGATGATTTCACTAGATTCACATGGGTCTTCTTCTTAAAACAAAAGAGTAAAACATCAGAAATATTAATGGACTTTGTCATCAATATTGAGAATCAACTTGATTTAAAAGTTAAAAGTTTCAGGAGTGACAATGGGACTGAATTTGTTAATTCTGACTTATATTCCTTTTACAAGAATAAAGGTATTGCAAAACAATATAGTGCACCAAGAACTCTAAAACAGAATGGAGTTGTTGAAAGAAGAAATAAAACACTTATTGAAGCAGTAAGAACAATGCTAGCTGATTCACAATTGCCTATCACCTTTTGGGTTGAGGTAGTGAATACAACATGAAATGTTCAAAATAGGACATTGATTGTCAAAGAACATAACAAAACACCTTATGAACTTTTATTTAAAAGAAAACCTTACATAGTATATGTTAGAGCTTTTGGGTGTCATGTATCTGTTTTAAACATAAAAGAACAATTGGGAAATTTTTCATAAAAAGCCTATGATGGTTTCCTTGTTGGATATTCTTCAACATCTAAATCTTATAGGATCTACATTCCCCAACATAAAAATGTGGAAGAAACTCCCAATGTATCTTTTAATCCTTATTTACTAAATCAGTTAAAGGATCATCATGGTTGTTTGATATAGATGCACTAACAGATTCATTTAACTCTGGTTATTTGAATAATGCATGATCTGATGATCCATGCTATCCATTTGTTCCCCTAAATTTGAATGAAGTGTCATTATCTGCTGATCCTCCAAGGATACACACGTCAAGTATTATGGAACAAGGAACAACCAATAATGATAGTGATGATGCACAAGTCCAACTAACTGGGTAGTGACATAGATATTCTCACTTAGGATCGAACATAATGATTGAGTTAATGATTGAAAGGCAGAAACAAACAATCAATAAACATTCAATGCAGAAGAAATACTCATAAATGCTTGTTTGTATTGAATTGATGATGATTATAGTAAATGCTAGGGTTTTAGCATAAAACAGTAATGATACACCTAAAAGACAAAATATGTTCTAATTGTCTATCAACCATCACCTCATGTATGAGGTTTTCTATTCTATTTATTGGCAGACGATAGATTTTTACAAAATGACTAAACTACCCCTGACCTATACATCAGAACTAGTCTAAGTCTTGATCCGCATTTTTACTTGTTCATCCGCATTGGCAAATGCAGATGAGATGGACTTGATCAACATTTCTTCACTTGATCATCCGCATTAGTATGTTGGTTATCTGCATTGGCAAATGCGGATGAACAGAATCTTGTCCGCATTACTTCTGGACTTCCGCAATTGTTAATGCGGAAGAACAAATACTTGTTAGCATTTGTTTTTAGCCTTCCGCATTAACAATTGCGGTAAGCCAATACTTCTTCTACTGTGGGATCTTCATCCGCATTAATTCTTGGACTTGTTGGAATCTCAGCAGAACATCCATCAACTCACCAATTGAATTGGCATGTATGATCCTTTCAGGGTCCAACAACAACGATCCGAATGCACATCCACATATGAAAACACTTCATCAGCAGCTGCTGACTCTGTATCCGCAGATGTACATTGTGTATCCGGAGATATGAATAATGTCTTAGCAGCTGTCCCATGCTCTCAAGAAGATACAACAAACATTGGAAATGATTCATCAAGTACTCATATACCATCTAGAGAAGTTCCTGTAACTACTACGGAAGAACAAAAAGCTTCCAGAGAACTTCCTATGGAAGACATTAGTTATACTCTTGATGTTCAAACTCAGGAAGACCACTCAATACCCAATAATGAACAAGAACACTTTGACTACTTCCTAAATTCATCATCTGGATTGGATCAGTCTACACCAATGAATATGACTAACTTGGAATCATCTATTCCAGTTGAATCAACTCCAACAACAAGAATTCATAAGACTCATCCAGACAACAACATTATTGGAGATCCTGACAAAAGAACTACTAGAAGCCAAAGTGGAACTGCCAACATCTGTCTTTTCAATCGTTTTCTTTCACAAGTTGTTCCTTCAAACATCACAGTTGCTCTAAAAGACAATAGATGGATTGAAGTTATGCAAGAAGAGCTTCAACAATTTAGAAAGCAGAAAGTCTAGAATCTAGTTGATTTACCTGAAGGCCAACATCCAATTGGAACTAGATGGCTTTTTAAAAATAAACTAGACGACAGAGGTATAATTATGAGAAACAAAGCAAGGTTGATTGCATAAGGATACAAACAAGAAGAAGGAAAAGACTATGATGAAGTTTTTGCACTGTTGCGCCCTGAAAGGATCATACATGCCAATTCAATTGGTGAGTTGATGGTTGTTCTGCTGAGATTCCCACAAGTCCAAGAATTAATGCGGATGAAGAGTATGCTGATAGAAGAACCAAGTGTGGTTAACCGCATTTGTATATGCTGAAGTTATAGAACAAATGTTGACTAGTGTTTGTTCTTCCGCATTAACAAATATGGATAGCTTAGAAGAATATGCGGACAAGGTTGACTCTTCCGCATTTACAAATGTGGACAAGTCAGAAAAATGCGCCAAGTATTTTTTCTTATATATTAACAAATGCGGATAAACAAATTACTAATGCGGCAGCACCAGAAGAAATGCTGATGAAGTCCAACTCATCCGCATTTGTCAATACGGATGAACCAATAGAAATGCGGATCAAGACTTAGACTAGTTCTGATGTATAGGTCAGGGGTAGTTTAGTCATTTTGTAAAAATGCATCTTGTTTGCCTATAAATAGAATAGAAAACCTCGTACATCAGGTGACAGTTGATAGACAATTAGAATATATTTTGTCATTTACTCTCTAGATGTGTTATTACTTCTTTATGCTAAAACACTAGCATTTACTGTAATCAATTACCTTCATCAATAAAAAATCATTTATGAGTATTTCTTCTACATTAAATGTTTCATGATTGTATGATTCCGCCATTCAATCATTAACTCAATCATTATATTTGTTCCTAAGTGAGAATCTCAATCTCACTACCCAGTCAATTGGTATCAGAGCTTTGGCTCTTGGTTCTTTTTCAAATCTACCCAAGACCTTAATAAAACTTGATTGATCTGGTGATTGAGTTGCTATTAGAGTATTCTATCATCTCTACTTAGTAAAGAGCATAAAATACTCTTAAAACGACCTCTGTCAACACGTTCTCACCTTGAAGAACTATACACAAAACCTACAGATTCATTCGAAGAACAAGAATATAACAAAAGTTGCAACAAAAACCAAGAAACATTAACAGATCTAATTTACTAAGCATTTGTTGAATGATTTGGACTATTCGGACTAATTAATCTTAAAACTTACCTAATCTATATTTATACAAGTTAAACACCTTGTTAAAACGGATTCACATAGTTTTTTAGAACTTGGTCGTACTCCAAAACCACCAATGCTTAAACATAAATCTGAATTTAAACAATGAAAAATCAGATTCATGAACTATATAGCAGGTGTAGATCCAGATTATTGGATTTCAATTTGCAAGGGACCATACATTCTGGTTACTTTGTCTGTAGATCAAGCTGCCATCTACAAAACATCAAGAATCCCAATTGAAGACTTGACTCTTGATGATGATGACTATAAGAAAATCAAGATTGATCTCAAAGCTTACTCCATACTTACTCAAGCACTCAAGATGGATGCGCTGAAAAGACTAGAAAACTATGGAATTGCCAAAGCAGTGTGGGATGCACTGCTGATCATGTGTGAGGGAAGCAGTGAAGTTGCTGAAATTAACAAGGATAAACTTGTTAATCAATATGAATCATTTCATCACTCCAAAGGGGAGTCCATCTCTAAACAACTCCATAGATTTGTGTTGCTGGTGAACGACTTAGAGATAACATGAAAAATCAAAAGCAGAAAACATTAAGTTTTGATTAAGTTCAATATTTAATGCGGGTAAGTGCATTGGTAAATGCGGGTGAAGGTAACCCATGCATGTAACCAATGCCAGTAACTGTTTATGTCAAAGATAAAGTAATGCGGACAAAGTTTTACTCTACTGCATTTGAGTCAAGCATGAAAAGTTTATTAAAAACCCTATGCTGATAAAAATTTGTTCTACCGCATTTGTTAATGCGGAGGAACTCATCACTTCCGCATTTGTGTTACATTTCACAATACTTTTTATGTAATTTCAAAATGAATAAAAAAGTGCTCAATCTCTTCAGTCACAAAGGATGATGATCATGTAAATGTGGAAAATTAACTTTGCCACATTTACAATAGTAAACAAATGCTAAAACCATTTTGATCACACGCATTTGCTACAGTACACAAATGCTGGCCAACTTTGTTTTTCAGCATTTGCTATAGTGAAGAAATGCAGGATGTGAAAAACTAATCATCTCAATTTTGCATTTGCTACAGTATACAAATGCTGACGAACTTTTTTCTTCCACATTTGCAACAGTGACACAAATGCGGATAGTCATATTACTTAAAATTTCCACTTCCGCATTTGCAACAGTAAACAAATGCGGATAGCCAAAATACTTAAAATTTCCTCTTTCGCATTTGCTATAGTGTCATTAAAAATCTGACCGCGTTTGCTCGGGAACTTGTAAAATCTTGCAAAAGCCATTAATTGACTATTTAAAGGAACTTCAAAGGGTCATTTAAAACTTTTTAAATTTGAGAGATTCCATAGTGAGACGAGCGAAAAACCACTGTACATCCTCATTGATCATCATCATCAACAACAACCAGAGATTTTAGTGTCTTCTCATAAATTTGTTCTCATCTTTAATTCTAAACAATAATATTATCGAAAGAAAGGTGAAATTCCCAAAATATTTCATGACCTAGCTTTCAAACGTTTGAACTAAAATTGAACTTAGAAACCTGGGTTAATGAAGAACACCCAAAATCAGGTTTATTCAAAGAAAAGTAATACATTTTCGACATCAATGAACATGCAAACTAAGAGGAATTCTATTCATCATGAAAAACTTCATAGTTGTGTTCATCATGAGAACAGAGTTTGATGAAAACTAAAAATGTGGAACAAATTCATGAAATAAAATCTAATAAATGGTTGATAATGTTAATAATGCATATACTTAAACATGAAAAACAGAGAAACTGTGGTTGTTCATCAAAAAATCAACATTTGACATGACAATAATGAAACAGTAAAATCCAACATTCATCTTTGTCCATTAATAGGCAAACTGATGAATGGTGCATATACTTTCTCATCAAGTCTAATTCATATGTCTTAAATGCATATTTAATAGCTAATCTTACATGGAGCAAGCTCCATAACATTAGCTTTTATTTGGACCCTGATGTACCTGAAGCTGAAGGACTGAGAGACATTATCATATTCATATCTACTACCAGAATAGCTCATGCAATTTCAGTCAAACCCATCATCTATGAAAGATATATCAGATCATTCTAGTGTATTACAGAAATGACTGATGTGGAGGTGAAAGGACTCTAGTGGGAAGAATTACTGATGATCTCTCTTTGACCATCACGGAACAAACTGTGAGACAGTGTCTACAGTTTGGTGATGATGCCAATGCTCCTATTGAGTTGGAAGATGAAGAAATCACCATTTTCTTTGCATAAATTGGATATGAAGGTGGCTAAGCAAATTGTAAAGGGGTTGGTAGATTTGCAATAGAGGTTTCTAATTCACCTCTTTTAACATTGCTTATCTAAGAAGAAGACAGGTTGGAATGATATACATGTGATCACTTCCTCTGCCATATGTGTCTTATGCACAAACAGACCTTTCAACATGTCTACTTATGTATTCAATGGTCTAACCTCTAACATACAAGAAGGAAGAAGGCATATGTTTTTAATGTATCCAAGATTTCTCCAATGTCTGATTAATGACGCATTTCTTGATCTTGTACTTGAAGGACCAACTTTGGATATTCCTCATTATGATTCCAAATCCTATAAGTACATTAAGAAAAGAGATCCAAGAAGTTATTACAGTGGAGCACACTCTCCGCTACTACCTTGGATGATTTAACAGATAAATCTTGAGGAACAAGTAGAAGAACAAGAGGCTCCTGTTGATGAGCCCATTCAGGAAGAAGATCAAGCTATTGCGGAGCATGCTGAGGAAAGAGTTAAAGGATCCAGGCTAGTGTCACCCCAAGAGGAGTTAGGGGTGATCTTCACACTAGTCCTCATGATCATGATACTGCATCTCCCTTTATACCATCACCATTACCATCTCCCCATAGAACACCAACCACTTCAATTCATAAATCACCTATCCCATCACCAATAGCTCAACCAATCACATCTCCCCCTCATCACTCTCCAAAATAACCACCTCATCACTCTTCAAAATCACCACCTCACCACTCTCCAAAATCACCACCTTAAACATTCCCTACTACTGCTAATCCAACTGAGTTTAGAGATTCCACCAGCTCATCTAAAGAATCCAAATCATCTTCGGATAAGGAGGATCAAACTGTTCAAATGTTTGTGAAGAAAACCACTTCTAAGGCTGCTCCTTCAGAGAGCTTTGCTGAATCTGGTATGAACAAACCAGATGAAACAGATAAATTGATTTTGAGCTCATGCAAAAGGTTGGAAAGTTAGAAAGAGTAGTAAACATAAGAGCAAGCATCCTTCAAGAAAGACTTCTTGAACTTGATGAAAAGGAGACTGAGTTGAAAGAGTTAAAAGAAAAGTATGAGCCTAAAAAGAAAGAGAAAGATAAGGAGATTAACAACTAGACTGCTGCTCTTCAACAAGAAAGGGATGAGATAAGTGGTCACTTGGACACTTTATCCATTCAAAAAATAGCCATGGAAGAACAAGAAGAACTAATTGAAGAGCAAGATGAGATTATCATTAACTTGCAGAAACAAAATGAACTTCTGAGCAAGAGAGAAGCTAAACATGAGATGCTTGTTGAAATCAAGAGGGAAGCTGAATCAAAAGTTAAGCAAGTAGATGAGCATGAAACTGAATCTGAAAGTACTTCAAAGGAGAGTAATGATGACTCTCCTCCTGGCAAAAGAATGAAATTCTCAGAACAAGCAGTAGAACCAAGCAAGGCAAAACAAGATGAATCTGGATTGGAAATAGTGAAATATTTAAAGGAAATAGCCAACATGCATGAAGAAGAGGATGAATTCAAAGATATGATCAATGCCTTAGAAAGTTTTACATCTGAAGAATTCACTATTGATGATGAATTTTGGGATTTTATAGGTGACCAGAGGACTGATACTAAACCCATAGTGGTCATTCCTCAATCTCCTATCCCTTTGGAAAAGGTGTTGATTACGCAAATAGTTTGTAGAGATTGTATGTAGAGGCTGAAGCAACCCAAACACCCAAACTCTTTCCTGCATGCTACACAAGTACACTTAAGAAGAATGCTTTGGAAGTTTCACACATGCAACAGAAATATTCTAAGTATTAAATCTTCTGAAGCCAAGACCAATATCTTTTGAAACCAAAGATGAAGTCTTCAGAAGCTTCAATAGACAAAGTCTTCCGAAGCCAACACTTGAAGACAGATTTCTTTCGAAGACTTTTAGCAACATTCTTTATCTGATGTACTTTTCCATAAAGTTGGACCCCTTTCCGCTGCAACTCTGTAAAGTCACCAACTTACACGAGTTGGTGAAAAGGTCCATGCTTTTGTTAACTATAAATTAAGGTCTTGAGTTTGTAACTTTCTACTTCATGTACTTTATCCTTTTTGTAATAGATAAGGATGTGAGCTATGGCATGTCATAGTCACTAGTCAAAAGGCAATCTGCCTTTTGACTCTACAATTGATTTTGTTTTGTGTCTAGTCAATTGTATCCAGCTTGCCTTCAAAGTATAGGATGTAGTATAAGTATCTCATGTTCTTGTAACTTTCTTTTATGCTTTGTAACACTTGTAATAGAAATTAAGAAAGCAATATATTGCAATCTTGAAAACCATCTCCTTGTGTATCTTGTTCTCTTATGCTATCTCTTACTTACTTGTGTTTTGAGTATCTTTACTTGTGGTTAATCCAGTTTACTGTTTGATTAAGTTAAGTTGTTCTCCTCTTTGTGTTGTTGTGTTGTATGTGACCACCCTTCAATGGTCCTTCATTTGGTATCAGAGCTTTCTAGGCTCTTGATATAAAATCTCACCATCTTAAGATCCCTCACACACACAAATACTAAACTTTTCAAATGACAGCCATTTCCAAAACTAATATGGAAACTGGAACCATGAACAAATCCCTACTGATCACTCTTGATGACTTTGACACCCGATGCCAAAGAATGGAAGGTTTCATCAGGTCTCTAGATTCAAGAATATGGGAATCTGTTGGGAATGGACCATACATACCAAGCACCTCTTCTGCTACTGGTGGTGGTATGATACCCAAGGCTGTGGCTGACTACTCTGATGAAGATATGAAGATAGTAGAGATTGACCAGAAAGCCATGACAACCCTTCAGACTGCTCTTCCTAACTCTGTGTACAGAGGTTTGAAGAAATGCAAAATAGCTAAGCAGTTGTGGGATGCATTGAAACTGATGTATGAGGGTTCTTTTGAAGCAAAGGAGAACAAGAAGGATCTCCTGAAGCAGTAGTTTGAAAACTTCACCTTCAAAGAAGGTGAAACCATGACTCAGCAATACTTTAGGTATGTTGAGATAGTGGATACCCTAGTGATGGAGGAGTTGCTCTTGAGAACAATGACATTGTAAGGAAGTTCATATCCTTACTTCCTAGGCAATGGACACACTAATGAGTGGTTATCAAGAGGACTGAGAACCTGAAAACTCTCACCCTGATAGAGTTATATGGGATTCTCAGTGGCTACCAGATGGAGATGAACATGTAAGGTTCATCTGTCAACTCCAACAATCAAATAGGTTCAGCCCTTCATGTGGTTGTAAGGGATAGCATAGAAACCCAACATCATCTCATATACTACCCTGACAACTCATCAAAGGGTCCTTTCATCACCTTCCCAGAGACACCAAGGGAGAGCTATACTCAAGGAAGCCCATTCCAAGAGACAAGTTCTTCTCAAGCCTTTGTGTCTTCAAATGAAAGTTGTGGAAGCTTTCTTTTCACCCTTGAAGACATGGACTGTATCCATCTAGATGAACTGGAGTACATGGAGATAGTACAGCAGATGGCTTTTCTCACTCACAGAGCCAAGAAGTTCTACAAGCGGACTGGAAGGAAGTTTCCAAGCAATGCAACAATTGGAAAGTTTGGGATGGATAAAAGCAAACTCAAGTGTTACAACTGTAACTTGATGGGCCACTTTACCAGGGAGTGTAAGACACTAAGAATCCAGATCAAACTACACTGATAAGGCTTCCCAGAATGAGAAGCCAAAGCATCAGGCTGTTGTTGTTGTTGAAGAAGGAGGCTTTGACTAGAGCTTTCAAGTGGAAGATGTTTCTCCAAACCCATCATTGATGGTAGATCATGATGAAGCCAAGGTATTGGAACATCTTTTTACCCCTGAATGCATTGCTAATGTAAACAGATACAGGTCCTACAACTTAGAAATGAGATCTGATCTTGAGTCCTTAAACATCTTAAAAGCTGATTTTTGAAAGTCTGAAAATTATTATAAACTGAAGATAGAGGACTTAGAGAAAACTATTTAAGTTCTAAAACATGAGCATACAAATTTTAGGACTCGGATTAAAGATCTCATAAATAAGCTATTTGAGTGCCAGGCTGAGCTTATGATTAGGAAAGCCAGGGCAAAAAAGTGTGTTCTTGAAGAAGAGACCTTCAAGAACATGATATCCTCATCCCTGCACAACAAAGTGTGCTATCAAAACAAGCAGGGACAAGGATCAAATGAGATAGCTTCTTCACACACAATCTTGTCTATAAGATCACCTAGGTGTGGAACTTGTGAAAATGAGCTTCCTCTCATAGATCCTTTGAGTGAAGAGGATGAAGAAGTGATAGTGAAGAATCTTTCTGAGAAGAGTGACGAGGAGGATTCTAAGAAGGGCCACTATCCTTCTGAGGAGAAGAAGAAGACTGTGATGACCAGGTCAATAAGAAAGAAGTTGATTAGAAAGAGCAAAAGAAAAGCTAGGAAGGCTCATGATATCAAGGCTAATTTTGACTCTAAGTAGAAACAAATTTTTATCTCTGCAGGGTTTGAAGTAGTAAAGACTGAAGACATCAACCTAAACTCTTCTGCTAAGAGTTTTGGTTCATGTTCAAATCATCTTAGTACCAAGAAGAAGGCTGATTTGTTGTGTACCACTGCTACACAGCCTGGACCATCCAACTCCAAGAGTAGTCCTCAGCCCAAAAGGATTGTCTCAGCATCTGCAAAGATGAGGGTGGAGAACGGATGTGACCAAAGTCAGTCTTGTTCCCAGCAGAAGCTCTTGGGAAGAAGAAAATGGAGTGTGTCATATGTGAAAGTACTGCTCATCTTGCAAAGGATTGTCCATACAATCCTAAAGGTACTCTTCACATGACCAAGACAAGGACTTTCAAGAGTTCCAAGAAGATTCAAGCTACGGAAGGAAAACATGTTTCCTTCGAAAGCTCCAAATCTAAGAATGCAGGATCGTTGAAGGGGGTCAGTTACAACACAACAACACAAAGAGGAGATTAACTAAACTTAATCAAACAGTAAACTGGATTAACCAAGGTAAGACACTAAGAACACAAGTAATGTAAGAGACAGAACACAAAGAACACAAGTGTATGTTTTCAAGAATGCAATATATTGCCTTCTCTATATTCTATTACAAGTGTTACCAAGCATAAAGGATAGATACAAGAACATGAGATACTTATACTACATCCTACAGCCAGCTATACTTTGAAAGCCAGCTGGATACGATTGACTAGACACAAACAAAATCA
>BJCM01212509.1:5000-21420 GCA_018326385.1 Flaveria bidentis
ACAAAAGTGGTTTTGTAAATTAATTACCTGCGAAACAATATTATTATTGTGGCGTCAGCCAGATAACATTAAAAATAAATCTGCTCAAAATAAATAATTTATGAGGCACATAAATAAAAACGTGTCACTAAAATCATAAATTAAGGCATATCGATATCTACCTCGTATTTACTTTGCATATTCCTCGGCGATAGCCAACGAAAGTGATATCTCCTCCCCTCAGTAAGTCTTGTTTCCGGAGTTTACTTAACGAAAAAAAACAAAAGAAACATTTATTTTTCTTATTTTCTCTTCTTTGTTTATGTTTTTCTCTCCATTTCTTTTCGATTTATAATGATTGATTTTAGCCTTTATTGTTATTCTATTTCTTTTGTTTTGTCTGTCCATTAGTGAACTTGGAAACATAAATTTTCTAATTTCCCTTAAAAATATATCTGAAACACAACTTCTTGTTTATTTTCCGTCGTTTAGTAAACTTCGGAACATAGCATTTTTAATTTATCCATTTTATGTTCGAACCTATAAATACATTTAGTTGAACTAGTTATATTTGTGTTGAATATGATAGGTTCACGGTTTGAAAAAGTTCTTAGAAATTTACATACAATCAAAAGCTAATTATTAGAGTTCATCAGATTATAATAAACTAAATAGATAAAGTAAAAGTATAATCAAATAAATAAATAAACATTCAAATTCAAAATTGTTTGCAATCCGACATCAAAAAGCTAGTTTAACAAATGAAAGAGAAATTAATATCACATTTTATAAAAACAATTATTTTATATAAATTTGTATTTTTTTTGTTGTAGTTTTATAATTTTTGCATGTTAATATGCAAAATAAAAAAAAAGTCAAGAAAAAGTTCTTAGAAATTTACATACAATCAAAAACTAATTATTAGAGTTCATCAGATTATAAATAAATAAAGTAAAAGTATAATCAAATAAATAAATATTCATTCAAATTCAAAATTGCTTGCAATCCTACATCAAAAAGCTAGTTTAACAAATAAAAGAGAAATGATTTTTTTATAAAAACAATTATTTTATATAAATTTGTATCTTTTGTTGTAGTTTTATAATTTTTGAATGTTAATATGCAAAATAAAAAAATCATATGAGATGAGCCGTGTCTATATTAACCTATGAAAATCCGTGAAACATACACTAGAATAACTTAGTAAACATATGTAATGCATTTAGCTAATTAAATGACCTTTAGAGTTAAAACCTTATAACACAAACACATACAAGCAAAATTGACCCCACAAGGAAGCTTAAAAAATACAGGATATATGAACACAACAAGAAACATCGTTATATGTCAAGACCTAAGGCGTAAACATATGTCGACGGAATTTCATCCAATTTCATCCCCTAGGCGTCGACATGTCAACAAAAAAAAAGCAACTAAACTTTTTTGACCAGTACACCCATTGATTTTATCTGTGTTTGAATCTTCACAATGTATAAGAAATATATGCTAGAAAAAGTGGCAAAGAGATAAGAGAGATGATATTTATGGTAAATATATAGGCTTCCTTTAAGGGATATTTTGGAAGTCAAATGGTGTATCCATCGATAAAAAAGTTGTAAGTTTAAATTTTGCAAAGTATAGACATGATGATTTAAGGGTAGAATATGTATAAAGTATAAAGTGTATTTTATACTTTTATTCGCTAGTTAGGAGTAATAAACATGTATAGTATACGAGCGTAACTCATTTCACACAATTATTAGTCATATATCAGTATATATAATACGAACTTATGTATACTATATATGATAAACAAATTAATACATGTGTACAATGTATTTATTTTTTTAATATGTGACCGATGCTCGGGTAAAAGATAATTTCCTGCCACGTTTCATGACTATACGTGTGAAATTGTTTCGTTGTAATTATATTCAATTAAACCATAAGAAACTAATTTCATTATTTTCTCTTAAATAAATATCAACATGTGTTTTCTCCAGGAAATCGCTTTACAAATCTAGTCACAAATTATAAATGCAACATTATAAACCAGACCTAATAAACACGATTCCCTAACAGGGAAAGCTTGTACCTTTGTTCTAGTAGGCCAGGAATATTAACTTTTTTCCATAAAAAGGAAACCATAGATCAAATATATTTCGAATCAGGATAATATTAGATCGGATTTAATGGACCATTTGAATTTTTTGGTTAATCGAGTTTGATTTCTTGAATCTTTTAAGAGAACTTGTATTTAGAGATTCATTGTATGTATACATGGTGTGCTTATCTAATAAAAATAATATAGTATATTGTGTAATATCTTTCTGGATACAGAATATGATCTTAGGGTTTGACGTAAAGATTAGGAACTATTCAAATATCTTATGTACCCTAGATTGAGAGCATCATATATCATATCTGATTTTCTTGAATATGCATGTCCTTTTTTCTCATCTGGAAATAATAACTTTCTCTGTGGTCTGTACTCTATTTCTTTACCCCAAATGTATTCTTTTAACTTTCCCAAAAGAAGTAAAACATATAATATATCCACGGGGATACAAAATTACAAGATGCCTTAACGATGAAATTAACGATACTGAATACTAATACAAAACTAATTTTCGTTGAAAATCCGTTAGTAAATTGAAGGTGGTTACAGGTAGGAATCCGTCGGTTACCAGAGCAATGTTTTAGTGATCACATAGCTAGCTCAATAGATTCTTTGTGTGATGTGAAACCCATATCATCAGAATATATAACACCAAAAACACATAATTCTAAGAGGTGAACTTTTTTGATTTTTTGATTACCAAAAAAATTATAACAGATTAGATAAATTAGTCATTAATAATTTATACTTTTCACATGTGCTGTTAAGAACATTTTCACTCTATAATGATTATAATGATGATAATAATAACAGATTTACAATAAAAACATTGGATTTAAAACTTCATTAAACTATTTTTTTGCTAGGCTGAACATTTTAAGCAAAAAAAGTAGGGTTCTTGATTCCAACTTTCCAAAATATGCTTCAAAGAGAAACAGTTGCCAGATATTAATGGTAGTATATTACAACCACACAATTCTTTATTCCATATGTGGTAAAGCTATAGTATCTTAGCAGGAAAGGTGAAAATTTTGCTCCATCTATTATGTGTTGAATGATGGATGGCCCATGGCATACCAATACTTGTACTGTGTTGTACAAATAGTGTGTGTGTGTGTGGTAGTGTGTGGGACTTGACATAAAACATAAGCAGATATTTAAACAGTTGTTATGCTGAAACAAGAAAGTACAATGATATATTTTCAACCAAAACTGGAAAGGTTCTTCAAGAAAAAATATTCATCATATCAACATTTATATGATAACATATCCCATTTGTTAACAAACAAATCAGATTTTATGAGTTTGAAATTGATGAAACTAGATCTTTTTTTGGCAAATTGAATTATAATAATTAAAACTACAGATAATTCATCATTCATGGTGATAATTTAACTAATAACATTCACAACTCTTTTATTTTTATTGTCAAACAATCTCTCTTGCACAATTAGATTTACATTTGATTTTTAAGAAACATATGTTTCTTCATTTCACTCGTAATCATCATTACAAGTGTTGTTCATCATCAAGATTGAAATCGAGTGAAAATAAATTGTAAATCTATTATGATTATATGAGTGAGATTATTACTAGTGAAACTAAATACACAATCTATAGATTGGAACTCCAGAAAGTTGAAGATTGAAGAAGGAATACAACTTGAATCAACTAGGTAGAAGAAAGATATATTGAATACAACCAACCAATGAAGTAGTGACTGAAAATAGATGAAGAAACCCATAAAGATCTAACTACTTTCTGGAATGATTAATATCATATATTGTATATCCAAAGATAAATCAAAGACAACTTGCATTCGACAGTTATGATAAATACAACTTGATCTTAGCTAAACATATTCAAATATCAAAGATTAATCAACACCTAATTCATGATATTGTGAATTTAGGAAAATACAAAAAATTTCCATTTTTCTTGAGTTTTTTTCTACTGTTCATCTTGATCCCTACATTGAGCTTTCTTTAGCTCAATTAATTAATTAATTATCTTTAGATTTCTAAAAACAAATATACAAACTTTTGCAACTTGCATCCTCTCTATTCCATTCCCACCACTTTCCAGCCTCATTCCCATCATCATCATCATCATCATCATCATCTTCATCATCTTCATCATCATCTCTAGAAGAACAAAAGCAATATTATCAAACAAACCCTCCAAGAATGAGAGATTGTCACAAAGGGTCAACAACTTTTTGTTTCTTGGAATTCCCCATTCCCATCAACACCATTTCTATGCTACTTCTCTTTCCATTGCAAGTGCTCTCAACCCCATGAGTATTATTATCACTAAATATGTTGACCCCAAATAACCTAAACACCTGGTGGTGTTGTACTGGTTGGACTAGTTGGACCGGTAAGGGATTTGTATCAACAACAGATCCATTTTTCACCTTCCAGTCGATGTAAAGCTGCTTATCCGGACCCGTAGATCTCTGAAAAGTGACAATGTCACCGGCTTTTAGATTCTTTTCCTTCACGAACCGGCTCCAACCTTTGGTTAACACATAGCTTTGGCTACTATTCCAATACGAGTAGCGAAATCGCCATACTTTCATCCCGAGATCTTCGAAATGTAGAAGAACCCCTTTCGATGTGTTTCCGATTTGCAGCGGAAAATGCTTCTCAGCATGCTGCTTGGGAATCACCAATCGGTTAAGTTTTCCGACGTCGCTAGGGGTCACCGTCTTCTCGAACAGCTGTTCTCGAGCGTTGACCGATATGTGACCCGACCCGATCCCAACCGGGGTTTTGTTTAAGCTGCAGTTTCTTTTACTTTGCTCTAGCTCGTCATTGTATGTATGTTTCCTCAACATATCAACAATCTCCGCTTTCGAGTGAGAATTCAAGAAACTCGCTTCTAAACTAGCTTCTTCGGTGTCGGCCGGAAGCGGTTTGAAGTTAGTGACCGCATCCCGGCCGCGAAAGCGTTGAACTGCAGTATCATACGCTTTCGCGGCCTCTTGCTCTTCATTAAAAGTCCCCAGCCAAACGCGCTGATGTTTCTCATATATCTGAGCACCCCAGCGCCCATTTGGCTGGGGAACTACACCTTTGTACCTTGATGAAGGTAACTTTCTTGACTCGGCCTCCAAACCGATCTCTAAGTCAACGACCGCGCTGCCGACGCTTCCGATCGGCGGCAGCGTGGTCACTGGAGCACCAACCACCGAAGTTGTTTCGGTGGTGGTGCTCTGATCGTCTGTGGAGCTTCCATCCATAACAAATAGTTAGAGAGAGAAAATAATTAACAAGATGAGACTAAAACAATGAGAAGAAAATATGATGCATATGAAGTGGATGTTAGAGAAAGGTGGAGTATATATAGGAACATTGACAAGGCTTATAGTGTATGGTGCATATATAATATTATGTCATACAACAATTTCAAATAATAATGATAATAATAATCAATACCAAAGATAATAAATCTTGTTTGTTTTTACTAATGTGCGTGTTGATATACGTAAAATATACGGAAGAGATGTAGGTGAAGTGGGTCAACTCAGAGACGGTGAAGAAGCAGGAAGATTCATGGCTACTTGTAGTGATAATAATATTATATACAAGTTGCATAATAATTATTGATGGATAACACAACATGTGTATGTGCATCATCCATGCATGCACATATACATACATGATATGTATGTATAGATGTACTGTGCATGAGCAAGTGGGTGAGTGAATTCACATGAGAGGGGACCTAGGTTTATGTGCATCCCCCCACAGCTTTGCTGATTGTGCTATACTAGCTAATAAGAGCATGGTCTCTCTCTCTCTCTCTCTCTCTCTCTATATATATATATATATATATATATATATATAATAACATATATATTAATATGTGAATGTTATTATGTTGATGTTTATCTCAACTCCCATTGGTTAGTACGAAAGAATAGCATAAAATAGAGAAGATTTTGATGAAGTATCTGGTTAGATAAGATGACGATATCAATGACCTCTTTCTCGTGGCACTTGTATTATATATATATATATATATATATATATAGATATATATATATATATATATTTGCATATACAACAAATACATTTATCATACCTACACACATGTATTGGCTTTTTTTTTTATTTATCATGACATGGTTCCGACTGGAGGGATTAGTAAACATTTTTGGGTATAATTAAGGATGGGCATAGTTGATATTATTGTCACAGGAGATGTCTAAAATATTACTTTATGTTTATATCAGTGTTTTTGTAAGCGGACGGAAAAAGAACGCATCAACGTTTTGGTTTATCAGGCTGCGTGGTGCGTAGGCCGATTTTTACGATTGTTGGTAAAACAATGAAATTGAGATAAATATCTCTATGTTTTCGTCATGTGTTTGTCCATTAGAACATCCTTAGGGCTATAGCACGGTCTCAACCAATTTGACGCTTTGGACGAAGTAAAAATATGACATTTATTTATACAAACTACTTAATAACTTTTTAAATTTAATTTAACATCTCTTAAGAACCTAACATATAAACTTATATATACGTACACCTTATAAGAATCAATATCATCCAATATACTAAATTAATTACTAAGTTATGCAATTTTAGTTTTTATATAAAGACGATATTAAGATAAAGTAAACAATTAACCTTGATTAATGCATATAAGATTATTTAATTCATTATATTAAATATTATTTTATTTATAATATTTTAAATTAACATTTATAATTCATTTACTAATTTACTATTTATGTTTTTAACATTATTTAAATTAAATATTATCTTCTATTAAGACATATAATTACTAAATATTACATAATAATACTACTACTAATAATATCAATATTAAAATGTAACCACTGTTTAAGTTAGGTCAATTTAAATTGCACTCTAGCTAGAAAAAAGTCTTAGTAACACCCATGTGAGGCAACCCCATGGTGCAATTCAAATTAGGATCACATAGATTAATAATTTTTTGAGTGTCCTAGTTGGATATTAAAATGGAGCTCTTTTGCAAAAAAAATATATATTCCTTTTTTAAATCTTAACGCATGAAGATAGAATGAAATACATATATTGTGAACTATTTATAAAACAAACACAATCACACAAATTTGAGCTAGAGTGTTTTTTAATAAAATAATTACAATGATTATTTGCTATCAATGTCAATATTGAAAATTAAATGAAAACATTTAGTAATCTTTTGAGATACAGTTTGTGATCATAGAAATCACAATAATATATTGAAAAAAGTTATTACCCTAGCATTTTCTCATACATTATCAATATAAAAAACATAAAAATATTCAAAAAAATCAAAAAATAATATGAGATTTACTATATAATAAAAAATATACAATGAAGGTCCCTAGAATGTGAGAACCCTAACTATGACTTATTATTTTATTTAGTAGAACCCTAACTATGACTTATTATTTTATTTAGTCAAGCCACCCTTAGGCTGTAGCGAGGGAAAAGAATGTTGATCTGAATGAAAAACATAATTTGATCAAGTATAGTTAACCATAACAAGAACATAAAAGACAATTAAGACTATTTAATATCTCACTGTAATTTGCATTCTAAATTAATAAAAGTTCATCTTAATTCCAAATTACATGCATAGATATCTTCTGAGAATTCAAGCCTATACATTTTGACCAGGTATTGCTATAAGCATTAGGTCATGTGTTATTCCCATCTTTTATCTTACACAATTTTACCCCAGCTCAGAATCACATCATCACCCTCATTCATCTTATTAATGTAACCTAGGTTATACTTATCTTTCATTTTTCATCCCTTTTCTTTCAATATTCTTATACATATATATGTGTGTACGTAAGTTCCATATTTTATCTTTCTCACCCTGCTATGGTGCCACCCATAACGGTGTGGCGTTCCTGCTCTATGACGTGGTGCCAACAAGTGCCCCCCGAAAGCTTGCGGGGTGGGCATAACACCCGGCCTTACATGAATTCAATTTCCTAATAATAAAGTACACCTTCAAAATCTATCACGTTTTTGCATATATTAATTTTATTTTCGAGTGTGTTTACTTCTGTTTCTTATTTCTCATAAACAACTTCTCTTTGTGAAGTATATAGGGATGTGAGGAGAAACTCTATTCGACTTAAATTGCATAGAGAAAAAGGGAAAGATAAAAGTAGAAGATGCTCTTTAGTTTGTATGCAATACTTACCTCCCAAATATGCAATGACAAGAAAGTGGGGTTCACAAACATATTTTTGGTGTATGTATGCTATACAGGGTTACATACATGTCAGAAAGTGTGACAAAATTGCAAATATACAGCTCCCACTAGGATGGGGGAGGTCATGGGCCATTTAATGGGGGGAATGGATACACTTCAAAGGATAAAAAAAATATTTGAAATTTAAAGTTATTTATTAATGTAGTAACTTGTATATATATATGATACATTAGGGAGTGTTTGGTTGAAAGAATGGTATGAAATGGAATGGAATAGAATTAAAAAACTAGTATAATTTTCAAGTAAAATTATATTTGAGTTGGTAATAAAATGTAAACCCAAGTGAATGTTTCACTTCAATTCCCTTGGTTGTGGGATATCAAATTCTCTCTCTAGGTGGAAGGATTTTGAAATCCCACAACCAAGGGAATTGAGGTGAAATATTTCCTTGGGTTTTATATTTCATTATCCACTCAAACATAATTTTACTTAAAAACTATACTAGTTTCTCAATTTTATTCTATTTTATTTCATTTTTCCAACCAAATGCTCCCTAAATTTTATGTAAAGGATGTGCCATACCTAAAATTTTGGCTATAGTGGTTTAACTACCTATAGAAGGTGGCTTGTATTTTCATTATTAGATTTGGCAAACAATGGGGATCAACAGGCCGTTTGCACCCTCTTGTGGGATTTGAGGGGATTTGAGGTGTAGATCTAGTCCTCGCGGTTGACGATCTACCTAGTTGGTAATGACAGCACCATTAGTGCTTACTAATTGATCAATAGTATCAGATTGCTCAACAATAACTAACTTGTTAGCAATAACTAAACTATCACTAAGAGACAATGTTTATAACAAAGACTAATTGTCAGTAGCAATTTAATTTTTCGTGACAATGTAACTATTAGTAGAAACTTAGCTTTGTGACCCTCCAACAAAAAAAGAATATTGCGATAGCTCGCCACTATAAAACACAATCATTGTTCATTGTTTTGGTACATAGTTGCCTAGCATAGAAGTACATATATCTTGTTCTAGAATATTTTGAATTATCCGATTATATATGATTTAGAGTGACCTACCAAGTACTTCAATCTAAGAGTTATAAGACGATTTTGAAAATTCAAGGAAATTACTTCACATATAACAAACACTGTCACTATACTCAATCTTCCCTCACAATTCAAATTATAACTTGGTGTACTATTTGTATAAATAATTCTTTAGAGAAGACTTTTCCATGAAAAGAAAATTCGTACATGGCCCCATTATAGCTATATCTTGTTGTGTCTTTACTGTGGAAATTGAAAGAAGAACAGTATAGGTGGTTTCCCATAATTCCATTATTTGCATTCAACAAGGACCATTTCTTACCCAACCTGGACGAATCAACTTTTGCTACAGGTGCTAGGAATCCAAGAATTTGGAACCTTCCTACCCATCTCTTGTTACTATCTTTTTAATGATATTTAGAACTATCTTAATATTTAAAGGAATCTTTTTAAGATGAAATGTCAGTCGTACTTATTGATTTTAACACTTCAATCCTGACCATCTAGAAACACCATCTAGGAGAAAACATACCATTGCGGAGCAAATCTTTGAGTTAGTAGGTTTAAACTTGAGTTCGTAAAGATAGCAATCTCAAACCATTACCCTTCTATTACTGGATCAGAAGGCCAACTGTATCTCTTGTTACTGTCTAAACTACAAAATGTGATATGAAAATGCATATAAAGTCAATATAAAATACATATGTTATTAAAAGAAAGTAATTAAACTAGATAAAGAACTTAAGATGTTCGATTTTGAGACTTCTAAACTACACATGACTAGGTTTAAATATATAAGGGTTATCTGTAAAATATTTTCAATTTTTTTATTATGCTACCAACCCAAATGATTATTTTAAGTCTTTTAGTTAAAGTAAAAAAGTAAGGTTATAAGAGTACAAGTTACAAATCAAAATCTATTATTTGGTAATATATATAATATTCAAATAAAAGAATATCTCATCTTCTTTTATTCAAATACAATAAAATTTTCAACGGTCTTTGATCCATAGAGAACATCTCAATGGACTAGGTCTATGCATGCAGCATTATTGAAAAATTATAAGGTACAAACCTTATCAATTTTCAAAGGAAAATTATATTAGAAGGAGGTTATTGGTCAAATGCATCGAGTGTGACCCGTTCTAGACACGAAAAATCGAATGCTTTAATTTGATTCTAGTTAAACCGGAAAAATTGGTAAAATTAAGAAAACATGTCTTCGTGTCATTATCAGCAGCAATTTAATTAAATACATACACAAACACACACAATAAAAATCAAATACTCTCACATTAAGCATTAAAAGGATTGAGCATTGAGAAAATTGTAAATAACAGAAAGCTAAAAACAAATAATATATAGGATAAAAAGCAATTTATCTTCATCATTCAAGTTTTTTGAAAGTTGCGTATTTTTTAACCCGTATGATTTAATTATTTTTTAAAAGTCATACAATAAAATCGATAATATATTATCTTAATTTGGGTAAAGTAAAAAATATGCCTAAAAACTGTTATAGTATTAAATTAAAAAATTAATTACGATGGTTCCTTAACATACATTACAAGGGTGCTGAAAGGACTAGGCGGTCATAATTTTGCGTCCAAACTACAAAGTTGCATTTAAAAGCCACTTAGAAATTTAAGAGACATGTATTCACTTGTGTGTTGATGTCGTGATTCACTTGTACATTTTGTACACATTTTCTTTTACTTCATACATTAACATATTCCTTTTTATAATGTCAATTACCACGGAGCTTTTGTTGATCTTGCATGAATAAATTAAGCAAAACGATGATTTTGATAGCATGATGCATGTTTTGGTGCCTCACCATGATATTTATATAGTAAATACATAACATGATGCATGCTTTGTGTGCCTCATGACTAAGATATATAATACAAAATGAAATTGTTTGAACGATGAACCAAGATAATGTGACACATGATATTCTTGAAAATACTATATAGATGCGATAGAACGTGTGATATGGTTTCTAGGAGAGTGTAATACGCACGTACTATGGGTGGATGCGTTGATCGGTTAAAGTAACACACATGTAGTAAGTAGGGTTGTAAGGATGACCTAGAATTTGAGCTCAAGAGTTGCATCACTAATGCAATGATGATCACGGTGGATTACCTTTGTGTTCCTCCACTTAAGTGGCAGTGGTTATTCACCCACTTGGTTTTTGGATAACTAGTGGATTATCCCCCACATGTAAAAAACGATATTAGGGTACTACAAAGATAAACTAAAATGAAAAATACATTTTAGTGAAATGAGGTCGATCAAAACATGTAAGATGATAAGATAGATCACAAGTTGCCTTATCATGAAAATAACATGAATATGATACTAGTATGTGTTGCATTAATATGGTAAAATAACGCCATGATGCTATTTATAGCTAACACTTCTATAAAGGTGAAACCACCTCCAAGTATTTACTAATTTTGTCTATAGAATATATCATGTCTTTATAGTTTATAGCTAACAATTATTAAAAAATATTCTACTTTATTAACGTGAACTGTGCACACTTAGAGAAAAGAACTTGATGAGCACACGAGTTTGGGTATTTTTAACACCTAAATGTGTAGACGCTAAAAATATATCTTTAATGTTCCAAGATACATGTGTTCAAATTATGCTTACTCTTACTTCTAAATTATATTCTAATCCTTTTAAGTTTTTTTGTTTTAAAAGATAAAAATTTGGGATTTCCAATATAAAACTCCAACGAGCATAAATGTTGATTCAAATTATGCTTACTCTCACTTCTAAATTATTTAAAGTAAATCAAAAAGGTTCTTTTATATCAACAAGTTCAAACTTAATAATTAACTGAGAATTTCCAACATTAAACCATGCTCATATTAATTTGTAACGAAATCTTAACTAAATAGCAGATTTTAGTGCCGTATTTAGTAAGTATAAAAGTATAAACGGTTGAGAAGTGGTGTTACATGACCCAAACTAAACAGTATATAGCTACTTTTTTTTCTTTTAATTTAGAATTGAAATCCTTTTGTCTACAACGAATGTAATTTGACCTTGGGCTTATAAGACCTTGATTATGAATTGAACTCTAATTCTACATTAAATCTATATGGGGAGATTGAGTATGAGGTTGTTAATTAATATCTAAGCTTAGATGTGAAACATCCCTAAACTACATCGTTTTTTCTAAAATAACATCAAAAGTACCTAGTTTTGATTAATAGGAAGTAAGCCACCTCCCCTACATTTACTCCTTTCGAATTTAGTTTGTCTTCACCATCAATTCTCCTGTATGCTTCATCTTTTATTTTTTTTTTAAATTGATACAGACTTAAACTAAAAGATATTTTAAATCAAATGGTAATTTAGTGGGTGATGTATAAATTGCCACTTCATCAAATTATTTAAAAAGCAAACATACGTATGATTTAAATAACTAATATTGTATACTTGGAGCATTTCTTCAACAGAAATACTTGGGCAATGTAAAGGAATTTACGTAAAAACAATATCAAAAGCTTGGTCTAGGTTTAGATGGGAGGCACAAAGAAGAGATAATTTAAGAAATATTTTTTTAAAATAAACTTTTACATGAATAACATTAATACTATGTAGTTATAATGTTATTTTAAACAAAACTACCCAATTTAGGAATGTTTCTCATTTAAACTTAGACATCTAACAACCTCATATTTACTTTCCCTGTACTATATATGCTATATAATAACACTACTCGTTATAGATTTGCTAATTCAAAATTTCATCATATGCATCCATCAAGTGCATTTCGAAAATAAAAAATAGTGCAATCCATCAAGTGAACAATTTAAATCTAATTGATAATCAACAAAAGCGTTACAATACTCTAACTACTCGATGTATTCATTCCGTTCTAATTTACATTTTTATAATATAGAAATCATACTAAAGGATGAAAGTACAATTTCTATCATCTAGTTTTAAAAAAATATTTAAAGTATGTACGTGTAAGTTTGTCATTATAAATGAACCAAATAGTTATACTAGGGTTGAATGTTGAGATTTAACTATTCAAGAATACTTTATTCAACTCGAAATTTAAAAAATAACCAGTTGAATGTTGTGACGGTGGAATTTAAGTATCGTTAGCAATAGCATATTTGCACCAACTCCCAATTTTCCACCGACTCTTGCCAGCTAGCTATCTCCATCCATGAATCCCCACACCTTCTTATATAATTTCCTTATCTTATTTTTCCTTAATTAACCTCTAGCCATTGTCCTACAAATTTTTTTTTAAATACGTATAAAATATTACAAATAATCAGTGCCTAACTTAATCTAACTTAATATCACATACATACCAGCATTATCAAGTTGTTAACCAGTACCAACGCTTTAATTACACTATATCCGTGTGCTATCATTAAAAGATTTTGCCCTATGGTAATAAAGGCTGTGAGATATATTGTAATTTTTTAATATGATCTTCATTCGGAACCCATGAAAAAAATTAAAAACATATATCATGCGTATTCCTCGTTTCGAAAACTTGACACGACCCTAAACATTGTTTTCTACCCGACTCTTTTTAATCCGAAAAATGAATAAAAGTGTGTTATATTTGCCGGATGTTCCATCATCTTTGTCAGGGTTATAGTAGAGTTTTCTAAAATAATATTTCAGTTATTATCATTCTTTATGGGTGGCTTTTATGTGGTATTTATATTGAAGTCGATTTAATTAAACACTACATGTGATGTTAGAAAAGTCAAAAACAAGCTGGTCCATGATTGCCCCAACACCTCTCCATCCCTAATTATAGACAGCATGTACTCCAAGAAAAAGAATCTGATATGTCATGGCTAGCCATGAGGAAACTTGTCCGTACAACAAGTAAAAGGAGGGAGAAATAATAGCAATGAATTCATTTGTCATGTAGTATTACCCAATGAAGCCATATCTTTCCGGATAACATACTACTACACTATAGAAAAAAATATTAAACTTAATACACTATATGTACATAAAGTATGTTAGTATTTTCACTATATACCTTTTGACATTTTCATTATATATAAAGTGTATTAAGTTTACTATTTTCACGTATATAGTATTATTCATAAGAAAATCCTTAGATATGCAAAATTAAAAAAAAACTCATCTTATCTTTTCCTTTTTCGAGTTCAAAAAAATAAATATTAAATTTTGCTAATAATTTAATTTACTAAAAAGTAATAATATAAAAAAATTAAAAATATTAAATATTATTGTTACTTATATGTAAGTTACTACTATATTTGATACGTCTATTCACGTCGATTGTAATCATATAGTCAAGATGCTTAAATATTAAGAACTGAAAATGATTGTATTGTTTTTATGAGTATGTTAAACTAATATACATATATGTAAATGTTTTAAACATCACACGCTAACATTGCTGATGTATTTGTTTTATCGATATAAGACTATTATACATATATGTAAAATATAACCATAGATTGATTGTTTTCTTAGAAGCACATAATCATAGGTATGATGAACTGATATATTGATATATATATATATATATATATATATATATATATATGTAAAATCTTATAAACATTAGACATTAAAATTTATTTTATTTGTTATATAAATGTTAAACTATTATACATATATGTTAAGACTACAAGGATAATATGCATATATAATAGTTTAAGTGCATACCTATTGTTTGCACTCGAAAAAGGATAATATATTTAAGACTATAATGTTATGGATTAAATTAGTTTAATGTTTACAAAAACCATGAAAAAAGTTGATGAAATTAGAAGTTACATTTGTGATTTTTTTAAGTTTGAGAACTAGTTACAGTACCTGAAACTTCCTAGGAAACTATTGTAATTAATATCTAATATGATTAAGCAGATGATTTACATGTTTAAGTTATTGGTATAGATATAATTGCAAATCTTATTTATATATGTACCATATGTTTAAGTTATTGGTATAGATATAATTTCAAATCTTATTTATATATGTACCATCTATAACATCACAATACATATGTGTGAACATTTATAAATATAGAAAGTTATTATAAATAATTATTCAATTGTTAAATATAAAATGAAATTTATTAATCAACATACAGAAAATATAGAAAATTAATATATATGGTTCAATTATAAAATATAAATAATTATTGGTGAAGATATAATTTCATATCTGATTTACACTCTACCATTCATGATCAACACCAGCATCATCAACAATTTCATGATATGATCATTTGAAATATAATTTAAATTCATTGACTACTCATCATGTACAAAATTATTCATCGTATCAACATTCATTTTTCAATTTTGCATAGCATCAGCATTTTCATGAACTCCCGTATCATCAAGGTTTTACGATTCTAGGACAACATTGCTACAAATAAAGTTAAATAAAATCGATATTGTTATGAATCAATTATGTGAATTACATATTCTGATGAGTTAAAAAAATTGTAACTCTTAATATTTGAATCATTTACAAAAAATTATGAATAATACAATGAAATTATGAATCGACAATGTTCTTTCCTAAAATTTAGTGAATTGTAATGATGGGTTAATTGGAGTATATATTTGAGAACGAAATGGATTATTTTCAAATATAGTAAATATTAATAATTCTTGTTTGTTTAAAAATAATCTTCAAAATTAATTTGCATTGCTCGTGGGTTTAGGTGATGTTCTACATGTGGTCAGTGGGTAACAATTTGAATACGATTTTGAACTGTTTTCTTTCTTGGATATGAAACAACTTGATTTAAAAATGTGATTGAGATTATTGCTTTTAATATTCTAGTCAATAAGAAAAGTTTACTTTCCAAATTTAAATGAGATAAATATGGGAGATATGAATGATATATTAATAAATTTACCTTAATACCCTTTAGAATAAATTAAACAAATAATAAAAACTATATCATAGAATGAGTTATCACAGTTCTTGCAATCTTTACAAGTCTTGAAAAGATCCTAAACCTATATATATATATATATATATATATATATATATATATATATA
>BJCM01212512.1:0-10227 GCA_018326385.1 Flaveria bidentis
AGGATGCACATCGGGGTCTTTCTTTGTGATTGACCATATGTATGGAACCATTGTTGCTTGCCTTAGGTATTGTGACCAGAGGTGCTGGGCACCGTGAATGAAGATCTATTATAGGCTTAGGTCCAGTACCATAAGCATGAAGGGCATAGCATATGGCAATGGTATACCTTAACTTTATCTTAGGTACTGTGGCCAGAGGTGCTGGGCACCATGAACGAAGGTCTATTATAGGCTTAGGCCCAGTATCATGAGCATGAAGGGTAAAGTTCATGGTGATAACGAAAGGAAAAGATATAATGATGAACGAACGAATGAATGAATGAATAGAAGTTAACGAATGATGAAGATAATAATGATATTATCTATGTGTACGTACGTATGTTGTATGATCGCATGAATGTAAAGAACGGTTTTAACAAAAGAAAAGTATGTTTTATTATAAAACTAGAACTCACTCAGCATCACTGACTTTTTATGCATTTTCCAATTGGCTGGTGAGCATTGCTGAGGATGGCTCGGGGCAGCTACTTGGCATTAGGATGACATTCTTTTGTTAATGTTTTTGCATGATAATGGAAACAAATAAAATTGTGTATTGAATATTGTATTATTTTGCAAAAGCATTGTTAATGAAAATGTTGTTTTAAATGTTTCCGCTACAACATTTATTTCATGTTAATGTAATTATATGTTTTATGAGCAATGATTGGCCAGCTGTAAGCGTCCCGGGAATGGGGCCTTACACGGGGAAGAGATACCTTGCTGGTTGCCCATGTGGCAAGTTGCGCCAGTGTCCAAAATGGTGTTGTCGGGCTGGTTGAGAGATAGAGTGTAGAGGGCTTGTGCGATGTTAGTGGGCATGTACCCGGCAGTGTAGGCCTGTGACGGTGGCGGTCCAAGTATGCCTGGGCCAGGTGTGGAAGTGTGCATAGGTGTTGATAGGTAAGGACATGGTGGTTGGGCCATTAAGTGTTGTAAAGAGGCCACAACTTGGGCTGCCCACGGATTCTGGGCCCAAGAAGCAGGGAATAGGGCCTGCTGTTGTTGCTGATTAGGGATTGTATTCACACAACGTCCACGAGCAGCATTGAATTGGCCCCTGCCACGGCGACCTGCAAGCAATTGGAGAATGAGACGCTGATTGTCGACAGGGCAGCCGACACTTTTGAGTTGATCTAAAAGAAGTTTGACTTCCCGACAATAAGTGGACAAAAGTGAAGTTTGTAAAATAAATAAGCACCCGATGATGAATAAAAGAGATCGGGTTTCATAACCACAGATCAGTTATCTCATACTGTAAGCTTCTCTAATCCTAGATCATAGCTCTTCAACCTAACTTTGATTGTAATTCACTAGCCTAACATATTAGAACTCATCAATAAGCACAACTTAAATCAGGTACGTATAGTAATATAATAAACAAATTAAAACTAGTATTAATTAGTCATGTGCTTTTATGTTAGAAAAGGTTCGTATGGAGACGTGACACTTATGTATATTTTGTTGGAGAAACAAATGAAATGGGTTTTTTCACTGCATGTGAATAATGATATTTTTGGGTTTGTGTTTTACTATATGAAACTTGGCAACGAATCTAACCTCAACCTCATCCAAAGTAGAGCTACGATGAATTAGCACCATAGTATTTATTCAAAATGAAAACTTATTATTTCTACATTGTTTTAGCATGCAAACAACATTGTTTCAACATCCAGTGGCTCAAACCAGTTTCTTTCACGAACCAATATTTTTGTCCACCTCTAATCCAGACAACATTGTCTTATTAAAAAATCTTACTTTCTGCTTAATTTTTTTTGTAAATTTAAAATTATGCACATTTTATACCTTTTATTTTGATATAACTAGATTTTTTAAACAATTTTAACTCGTGTTTTCCAAACACTAAAACTTAATCTGAATATTAACTTGTTTTGTTTTGAGTTTCAGAAAAATGGCTACTTCAAGTAACACTAGAGTTATGGCAGCAACAACCGTTGCTAATCACATTGAAAAGCTCAAAAGGTTCTCGAAGTAACACTTTAAAATGTGACAACAGAACACGTTTCGCTACTTGATCACTTTGAAGCATGCGAGGTTCGTGGCTGAATCTACTCCCAAACCTACGAAAGGGGAGAGTGATGTTCCAACTAAGACTGTGGTTGATACTTGGAAGCACTTAGAATTTATGTTTCATAACTATGTGATAAATGGCTTGTCAAATACATTGTACAATGTTTACTACTTTATAAAGACTCCCAAAGAATTATGGAAGTATTTAGAGTATAAGTACAAGTTGAAAGATTCTAAGACTAATAAACTTGTTGTGGCTCATTTCTTGGACTACAAAATGGTTGATTCGAAGATTATGATCAACCGGGTTTAAGAATTGCAAGTTATACTTCTTGACATCCATATCGAGGGTATGCCACTTGGTAAGTCCTTTCAAATTGCAGTCATGGTTAAACAATTGCCTTCTAATTGGGTGGAAGAACTACCTCAAGCACAAGCAATGTTTCTGGAGACAATACCCTTTTTAGCACGGTTAAAAAGGTTGGGGTGATGAGAAGCTTTACATGGGGAATTAAACTACTACTGATATCAAAGGTGAAATTAATTTGATTTTAAGGATGAATTTTGGGTAGAAACTCACCTTGAGCAACACGCTTTATATCTTCGACGTATGCAAGAGTTCAGTTTCAAGATAATTGCTTAATAAATTGGGTTTTTGTTTTGTATTTGAATCCTATAAGGTAGTGTTGACCAAACATTAAAGTTCTTAGAACAGCTAAAAGACGTGAATATATTTCATCGTTATCAGATATGCACATTATGGGATTTTCCATGAGTATACCACCCATTATTCTCCATAACAATATGATATTGTGAATGAAAGAACTGCAGTTTAAAAGATATTATTAAAGCCATGTTGTTTGGTTCCATGTTAAGCCAGTACATGTGGGAGGAAGCCATATTATCATGTAACTATATATCAAATAAGATACCCCACAAGAAAAATATGAAACCCCATACGAGTTATATGGAAAGAAAAGCATCATACAAATACTTGAAAGTGTGTGGATACCTAGAAAATGTCTAGTACCATAACCAAAAGTTCAAAGGTAGAACAAAAAGTTGTTGATTGCATATTCATTATACATGCACATAATAGTAATGCATATTTGTAAGGTTTCATGTAAGGCTGATGTAAAACATCCGAAGTCTTTCTTGCATGCATGCACTAAAGTACAGAGTAGAAATGCTTCGGGAGTTTTACACCATGCATCAAAATTATTCTAAGTGTAAAATCTTTCGAAGCCAAGACCAACATATTTCGAAGGCAAAAGTGAAGTCTTCCAAAGCTTCAAAGACAAGGTCTTCCGAAGCCAAGAAGCGAAGATTGATTTCTTTCAAATACTTTTAACACATGCTTTATCTGTTGTACTTTTCTATAAATCTGGACCATTTTTTGCTGTAACTCTGTTTAGTCACCAACTTACATAAGTTGGTAAAAAGGTCTATACTTTTGGTATCTATACATTGAGGTCTTGAGAACTTTACTTTCTACTTTATGTACTTTTATATTTTTTTTATATATTATGATGTGAGCTATGGCATGTCATAATCACTAGTCCAAAGACAATTTGCCTTTTGACTCTATATTTGATTTTGTTGTTGTCTAAATCAAATGTTTCCAGTTGGCTTTCTAAGTATGGCCAGCTGTAGGCTGTAGATAAAGTATCTCAGGTCATTGTATCTTTTCTATGTTTTGTAACACTTGGAAAGAACTTGATAGCAATATACAACATTCTTGAAAACCATATAGTTGAGTTGTTTGTTCTTGTTCTGTCTCATACTTGCTTGTGTTCTTAGTGTCAAATGATATTGTTCCCAGTTCCCTATTTGATTTGTTCAGTGTTCTACACACTCTCCTTATTGTGTGTTTTGTTGTAAGTGGCCATCCCTTAAATGGTCATGCAATTGGTATCATAACATTCCAGGCTTTTGATTGTAAGATCTCACCATCTTAAGGTCCCTCACACACACAAAATACTTAACATCTCAAATGGAAGCTCTTACTAAAGCTGATATGGAAACTAGAACCATGACAAAGTCGTCACAGATCACTCCTAAAGACTTTGACATGTGGTGCCAATGAATGGAAGGGTTCATTAAGTCACAAGACTCTAGGATGCGGGAATCTGTTGTCTTAGGGCCTCACATACGAAGCACCTCTTCAGCTGCTACTAGAGGTGGTATGATTCCAAAGGCTATGGCTGACTATTCAGAAGAAGACATGAAGAGAATAGATATTAATCAGAAAGCCATGACAGCCCTTCAAACTACTCTTCTCAACTCCATATAAAAAGGCTTCAATAAGTGCAAAACAGATATGGGATGCACTGAAGCTAATGTATGAGGGATAACTGAAGCCAATGAGAACAAGAAGGATCTCATGAAGTAGCAGTTTGAAAACTTCACCTTTAAATCTAGTAAAACCATGACTCAACAATACTTTAGGTATGTTGAGATTGTGGACACTCTAATGGATGTTGGAGTGACTCTTGAGAACAAGGACATTGTAAGGAAGTTTATGTTCTCTCTTTCTAGACAATAGACACATTATTGTGTTGTTATCAAAAGAACTGAGAATCTTAAGACTCTTACTTATTGGATACCTGATGAAGATGAATATGCAAAGTACATCTAGTAACTCAAACAATCAACTGAGTTCAGCCATCCATGTGGTTGAAAAGGATAGTATCTTATCTGCTACCTTAACAACTCACAAAAGGGTCCTTTCATCACCTTCCCGGATACACCAAGAGAAAGCTACACTTAAAGGAGCCCATTCCAAGAGACAAGCTCTTCACAAGCCTTTGTGTCTTCTGATGAAAGCACAGGAAACTTTCTCTTCACCCTTGAAGATCCGGACTGTATCCATCCTGATGATCTGGACTTCTCACTCATAGAGTGAAGAAATTCTACAAGAGGACTGGGAGGAAGTTTCCAAGCAATACAACCAGTGAAAAGTGTGCTGGACAAAAGAAAAGTAAAGTGTTACAATTGTAACTAGATGGGTCACTTTGCAAGGGAGTGGAAGGAACTAAGGACAAATGGTGGCCAAACACAAGCCAAAGCAGTAAGCACTAATGGTTGACCATGATGAAGCCAAAGCATTAGGAGAGCCACCCATAATGAGAAGCCAAAGCAGTATGCTATAGTTGTTGTTGAAGAATGAGGCTTTGATTGGAGCTTCCTAGTGGAAGATGCATCTCCAAACTAACACTAATGGCTGACCATGATGAAGCCAAGGTATTGGAACACCTTTGTACACGTAAATGCAGTGCTAAAGTTAATAGATACAGGTCCTACAACTTAAAGATGAAATTTGATCTTGAGTCTTTAAATATCTTAAAATCTAATTTCAAAAGAGCTGAAAATGATTATAAACTAAAGATAGAGGACTTACAGAAAACCATTTCAAATATTAAACATGAACATACCAACTACAGGAATCAGATCAAAGATCTCATAACCAAGTTGACTGGATGCCAGGCTGAGCTTGTGATCAGCAAAGTCAGGGTAGAAAAATGTGTTCATAAAGAAGAGACCTTCAAGAACATTATATCCTCATCCTTGCATGCAAAAGTTTGTTATCAGAATAAACAGGGACTGTGATCTAGTAAATAGCTCCTTCACACACAATCTTGTCTGTAAGATCTCTTAGATGTGGAACTTGTGAAGATGAGCTTTCCTTCATAGACCTTTTGAGTGAAGAGGGTGAAGAGGAAATAGTGAAGGATGCCTCTGAGAAGAGTGAAGAAGAGCATTCCAAGAAGGGTCACTATCCTCTAAGGAGAGTAAAAAAGTTGGGATTACCAAGTCAAGAAGAAAGAACTTGATTAGAAAGGCCAAGAGGAAGTCTAAAAAGGCTCAAGAGATCAAAGACACCTTTAACTTTGTGTAGAAACAAGTCTTTATCTCTACGGGATTTGAGGTTGTTAAGGCAGAAGACACAAACCTGAACTCTAGTACCAGGAGTTCTAGTTCATGTTCAAATCATCCTAACAACATAAAGAAGGCTGATTAATTGTGTATGATTGCTACAAAACATGAACCATCAAATTCAACCTTGTTCTCAAAGGAAGTCTCTCAGGAAGAAGATGATAGACTGTCTTATTTGTGGTAGTACTTCTCATTTTATTAAGGATTGTCTCTACAATCCAAATAGTACTATCCATATGGCCAAGAAAGAAACTTTTGAGAGTTTGAAGAAGAACAAAGCTTCAGAAGGAAAATCTTTTCATTTCGGAAGCTCTAAAATAAAGGAGAAGACAAGTGGGAACTTCTTCTTCAGAAGAAAATTTGGTCTCGGAAGAAAGTGTAACATCTCATATTTTTTCTTTAATTAAAAGTTAACGTCGTTTATTCTTGTAAGTACCATTGTTGTCAATGTTGAAACGTATGGGTTACTTATGCTTGTTTATTAGTTTGCCTTTAATTGTTTAATTTGAAAGTTAATAGTTTAATTATGAAATTGAACATTAATAATAAATAATAATAATATTACTAATAACAAATACTAATAATAATAATAATAATATTAATTAAATTAATTATAATAATAATAGCAATAATAATAATTAAGATAATAGTAATGACAATAATAATATTATTAATAATAAATAACAATAATAATAATAATGCTAACATTAATAGTAATCTCCGACCACCCCAAAACCATCAAATTTTGTCGTTTCTTGATCCAAAACCGTCCTCAAACCTTTTTAGAACATGATGCGAACCTGTATACATCATTTAATCGAGTTAAAACATCGATTACTAGTCTAATCGATTGCATAACTGAAACACCTTAAACTCCATAGTCGTTCGAGCATTAAAACCTAATTATAATCTAATTAAACTAACCTAAACAATCATCTAAGTAATCCTAAGCATTCACAACTCTCAATTTCACCTGAAAACACTCAAACAAACTGATTCAATCGACAACTTTGTCGCAACCTGCAATCGAATTGAACATCATCAATTCGACAAGTTGAATAGGAATTGATAAGGGTTTTTAATCTAAGTCGTCATACGAAGCTACCCACAAGTTTAATTGGATTATCATTGGCAATTACACATAAATCGTGCACCTTCGGCCGAAGCGTGTTCATCGTGTGTCCTCATCATCATCTTTAATCAAAACGGGTAAATGAATACACCTAAACATTCTTCTCTACATGGGAAACAAAAGCCCCATGATTATAAACACTTAGAAATTCGGACTGATCTTCAATTTGGATCAAAACATTCTAGGGTTTATATGTGATTTGGGGGTTTTCTTTCTGTCATGTTTTAGGCTTTTAAAACCAACTTAAACCACAACCACGACCCTGGTTCACTGGTTTGACACTTGCCACACCGCCAACCCGGGCACCCTCATATATTTTTAAAGGATGTTTTGGCCTTAATTTAATTATAGAAAATTTTTAATAAATATAAAAATGGTTTTTATAAACTTCAAATATTTTTAAGACACCAAATAATTTTTTGTAATTTTTCCAAACTTAAAATAATTAAATATTTTTTTAATAAAACCTTTTAACAAATATTATTCTTGGTTTATTTCTATTAAATTGGGTTTTAAATAATAATTTATAAATTATTATTGGTCCAAATGTTACTTTTAAATGATTAGCTAAGTGTACTTGGTTCCTATAGGGTGCATCAGACTTGTTGGAATCCTTACAAACTCCTTACAAACTCCCCCTTGGCTGATGCTACCAAAACATTTGAAGATCTTCATCAGTTGGTAGTCCTCATCATGATGATAACCAGGCCCTTCTTTATTAGATGGTTAGGATCACTCAGGCTTCCATAGTATCTTCTCATCTCAAAGAGATCATGCAGAGGTAGGTTGAATAGGTCTTGCCATGTGTAGACATTCACACCACATTGATCTCTAATCCCATGCCATCTTTCTAGATTAGTTGTGAAGCTCCAGGATAAGATGGGTCTCTTAGAAGCAAGAGGAGTCACTTGGATTGGAGTTGTTCGGGTTGCCTCTTCATGCACTCCCTCAGGTTGATCTGACTCACCCTGTGTAAGGCCCCCATCCCGGGCACCTCACAGTTGGTCATTCATTGCACATAAAACATTTTAAAACACATATTTATTTTGCAGCGGAATTTAAAATTTTCATTAATAACTAAAAACATGTCATTTCATTCATTTACAACATCTGTTTTCATCTCCAAAATACAAAGACATGTCAAAATACAGATGCTAGCCTCAAAATGCTCCCAGTAGCTTATGCATCCATGCCTGCAACTTCTCAGCATCAACAAGTACCTGCTAACTATCATGCATACAAAAGTCAGCGACGCTGAGTGAGTTCTAGTTTTTATAATAAAATACTTTACTTTCATCGAAACCGTTCTTTACTTTATTTCAAATCATACTATACTTTTGTACATGCTCACACATCATATGTACACATAGATAATATTATTGTTATCTTTATCATTATATTCGTTAACTTTCGTTCATTCAACGTATTACATTATCTTTCACGGCTCTCTCTAGATCCGGTCAGACTTTACCCTTTTCGTGGCACTCAGCCACAATTATTGAGGTCGAATGACAAGGGTCTATATCGTACATTATTATGATAATTCATTAACGTTCATTTCATACATTCGTTCTTTCCATCATTATCTTTCGTTCATTACTCTTCATTACTCGAATCTTGTCTCATGCAATATCCCCAACTCATGCTCGAAAGCTGATGTTGTGCAGGGGCCTGTACACAAACCCCCGACTCACGTCCGAAGACTGACACAGCACCGGGATACGTGACAAATATCCCATTCGAGTCAATCACAGGGATTGAACTCTATCCGAGTCTGTTGCAACACCAGGGCGCTCACCTCATTATCTCGTCTCATGGATAAAGACCTCTGTCGAGTCTGTTGCGACACAGAGTCGCTCACCTCATAGGTAATGTCAACGATTGCACGTTATCCGAGTCTGTTGCAACCATAGGGTTGCTCACCCCAATTGCCAATTTCAACGATAGCACGCTATCCGAGTCTGTTGCAACAACATGGTTGCTCACCTCATGGCAACTTCATGATAGCATGCTATCCGAGTCTGTTGCAACCATAGGGTTGCTCACCCCAATTGCCAATTTCAACGATAGCACGCTATTCGAGTCTGTTGCAACAACAGGGTTGCTCACCTCATGGCAACTTCATGATAGCATGCTATCCGAGTCTTTTGCAACCATAGGGTTTCTCACCCCAATTGCCAATTTCAACGATAGCACGCTATCCAAGTCTGTTGTAACAATAGGGTTGCTCACCTCATACATATGTTTGGCTTTATGCCACACCCCCGAAGTTATACGTAACTCGGGTAACCATCATATATTTCACCCCCAACATTATGGGTAACTACACCCCCATCGAAATGGGTAACCACACCCCCATCGAAATGGGTAACTACACCCCCATCGAAATGGGTAACCACACCCCCATCGAAATGGGTAACTACACCCACATCAAAATGAACCACACCCACATCGAAATGGGTAACTACACCCCCATCGAAATGGGTAACCACACCCCCATCAAAATGGGTAACTACACCGAAGGTCAGCCACAAAGAATGGAACCCTTGCGTGCACACTTTAGGATTCGCTGAACCTCACGCGGTAGAGATTAAGGCATTTAGAGTCGTGCACTTCACTATACTTCGCTTGCAAGCCTCTCACGTTCTCAATCATTAATACATGCATGCATTCATTCATTACATTCCTCTTTTCATTATCTTCCACTTTACGTTACATAATACTTTTATTACATTCATTAATGTTCAACGCAAAGCCAAGGGAAGACGTACATACATAATAAGGAACATACACATAATCATAAACATACACCATCATCATACAGGCATCATCATACATACATAACACACGTCCAGCATAAGCCATCACATCATAACCAGGTCTATCTCCCAATATCACCCCTTAAAACCACTTAGAAAACCATAAGTTCAAATTGGGCGCATGGGACCTTCCAGGCGCATGAGCATAAAAATTCTAAGTGTAAAATAGTCTGGGCGCATGGGCACTATTTGGGCGCTTCTGCCCTGTTCAGGCGCTTTGCCACTATGCAGGCGCATGGCACCTGTTCAGGCGCATCACCAACACTTAGC
>BJCM01212517.1:0-13054 GCA_018326385.1 Flaveria bidentis
TGTAATTGCAACTGGTTATGGTCATTTTGTTAGAAGGGTGGGGCGGACGAAATGATGTTGATGGTGACCGACGGTGGTGGCTAGATCACAGTGGTTTGATGGCGGTGATTTACCCTTTTGATGGTGACCGATGGTTGGGGTAATTCTTATGGGGCGGTGAAGGTGGATTTAGTGGGGATTTGGGGTCTGAACTGGGCGTTGACCATGGTGGTGGTGGGCTGCAGCGATGGTGGGTGACATGGTGGTGGATTCAGCGGTGGTGGTGGTAGCTTGATGTTGAAACGAGATGTGGGTGGGGATTGTGGGAGGAGGTTGGATTATTTTAAGTTTCAGATAATTACACATATGGTTCCTGAATAAAAGAGAATATCATCTAGGGGTATTTTAGTCATTTTATATTAATTTAACAGAAAAACTAACGTCTGTTAGTCTTAATACCCAATCTTGTAACAAAATTGAAAATATAATACCTCAACTTGTTACAAAAAATCCTTAATACCCAAACCTGTTATTTTTCATAAACCACAGGGACCATTTATGTAATTAACTCTTATTTAAATGACACAAACAACCCCTTCAAGTTACATTAGTGACTGATATAGAATAAAAAGACAAAAATACCCTTGGATTTAACAGAATAACTAACGTCTGTTAATGTTAATACTCAACCTTGTTATAAAATTAAAAGTGAGTACTCAAACCTGTTACTTTTTTTGCTTAGAATCCAAACCTGTTACTTTAAATAAACCACAGAGATTATTCATGTAATTAACTTTAATAATAATAAAAGCATATAAGTTTTAAGTATAATCATAGTTGAAACACCTCGATTGTAATTGTACTTGTTCTTGGGACAATCAATAAAATTTGGTTTTATTGCCAAAAGAATTATAATACGCGAAAGCTGGGAGCAAATCCACAACTTGTCATAGGTTTTAACCTTTGTTAATTTTAACGTTGTTGTGAAATATGCTTGGCATCTTATGTTGTATGCATCACCCAATTGTAATAAGCTTACATTATTTGAAGTTGTTTTCAGAATTTTAAAAGACATTTAATTAGCTTATTCTTATATACGCTCCAATCAGGTAAAACTAATGTTTTCATAACTAAACACGACATCGTACCAACCTTATTAAAAACATATGTACAGCTACTTAAAACAAAATATGAGATTGTATTATTTATCGTTATGAACCTGTCATGTTAATAAAATATAAAGTATGAATAAGTAAAGTATCGTGTATGAAACAATGAATGAATTACGACAAAATTTAAAAAAAATTGTATAGTTGGTTCAACCGATCAACACCATAACGACAAACCCCACTGAATGATTCTACGAACAATTCTAGTCCGATCAGTCACTCTTATCCAGTTTCGAGTAACTGATATAAATAAACAAATTATATAAAGCTAATGAGCTTCATAACACTCAAAACTAGTTTTATATATAAAATTTCATTGTTGTTTTAAAAAATGAAACTAGTTTTAAGTAAAGAAACAACACTTATATTTTTAATAAGTTTGCAATATAATAAGTTTGCAATGGCAAGTGGAAACTTTATTTTCCCTTTTGCCCTTTTGGTATTAATTTTAAGTATAAACAATATACTTATCGCTATCAACGATAATGCATTTGTCGTCCTCAAAGTTGTAAATTCCGATCATGTGGGTAACTGGGTCTAGAAGTTTTAGAATAACATCTTTGTCTTACTTTGTCATAAATATTGACTTTTGGGAAATATGTAACTTTAACATTGATTTTGACTAACAAGAGAAACAAAGAGAAAAGTTTGCATAGTTAAAATCAAATTCGTCAGCATCTATTTCTCGTTTGGATTCTATCACTTCACTTTTAAGGTTAGAATTAAAAAGGATCCGTGATTAGCTGATTGCTTTATTATCTGTTGGTCAGGTGGCTCAGGACCGATACAAGTAAAGCACAAAGTTTGAGCCTTTAATTTTAACAGGCCTTCAAGTTTTATAAAGTATCTTTATATAAGTAAAAAAATTAACTACGCTATACACTTTATTAATTTAGTTGTGTCTCCGATCCAATAAAATATATACACTTCATTAGTTTAGTTGGATCTCCAATCCAATTAACTTGTATCGTATAAAGCTAGAATTATATAAATTAAATCTAAACATCAATACATACACAATATATAATTAAAAATATATCCGTAAACTATAATTTTTTTTGTTTATTATTGCTAGCTCTCAAGCCCAAATAAAAAAAAGGATATGAATAAAACAAATTAAAAACCCTTAACTTTTTTAATTCGATTGAGACCTTAAAAAATATTGTGTCCGGCGGGTGAAATATTTTATTATAAACAATACTAAAACATCATTGTTTTCTTATAAGTTTTACATATCAAAATCACAAATCATTATTAGTAGAGTAGTTAAAAAAATTATGACCCTTTTAGTTGAAAGTTTTGATTCTATATTTCACTTTCTAGGACGTTTATATTTCACTTTCTAGGACGTTTCATAATATATATGTGTGGGTGGGGTCTATACGTACAAACATCAAAATTTAAAATTAATCCTTTATGTTTTTTTAATTAATTTTAAAAGCTTTTCTAATAAAAGAAAATTATAAAAATACAACATATTTGTCTCCTTTCTACAAGTAATCATCGTCAATGGATGAAAAGTTAGCTACAAGTCTACAACATCACAACTCTATCGATTTAAAAGCAGCATTCAAAGCCATCCCATTATCAGTGCCAACAAACTTGAAACCCAATTATGTTTACTTAGGGACTATTTGACAGTCTCTTAATCAACCTCTTAATGGTTCAGATGTTTGAATGGTTCAGCACTTAATGGTTCAGAATGTTTGTTTCACGAGCACATGTCTGAATGGTTAAGAGATATACCTCTGAATGGTTAAGCATCATACTGATGCTGAATGATTAAGAGCTCTAATGCTGAATGGTTAATACATATTATCTAAATTGGTCAGACATTTGTCTTTAAATAGTTAAATTATATATTATCTCTTAATGGTTCAGACCTTTTAATGATTCGGTTTTTAATGATTCAGACCTTTTATTGGTTCAGCACTTAATCATTCAGAAGTTGCCAAACAGCCCCTTAGCCGAATACAAACCCATCACAACCAAAAAATACTGGTACCAAACCCGCAACCCAAACATTTGCCACCAGACCCGTTAAGCATCCAATAAAATCATCCACATCCAAAAATAGCGCAGCCGTTGGTGCAAAAAACAACCCCAAAACAGCGCCCAAACGACCACATCTAGCGCCCCTATTGGCACCAAAGAGGCAAAGACCTCACCGAAATTGACAATATTAATTAACTTGTAAAAAGGCCTTAATATTTGGGGCCCAAAATAACTGAACTATATACGTTCTATACGTACAAACATCAAAATTAACTTGTAAAAAGGCCTTAATATTTGAGGCAGAGATGTTTCAACCTCGTTACACTCACGTTACTTGTATTACACTTAGACGTTATTGTTTAAAATTATGGAAGCAAGCAAAAAATGATTTAATTGTATTATTTGAAAATATAAATAACGGTGTAAACTTAACTATTGACGTTTGGTCGGCGCCACACGGTTTGCCCGAATCGTACCTTTGCGTCACCGCTCATTGGGTAGATCCCAGTTCATGGCAAATGATGAAACGTACGACTGCATTTGATCTATTTCCGTATCCACACACCGGAGAGTTTTTATTTTACATTTTGGATAATGTAATAACTACTTTTAATTTACAAAATAAAATATTTTCAATGGCATTTGATAACGTTTCCAACAACACAACCGCGATTGAAAATTAAAAATAAAAATAATATGTTTAGAGAAATGATAGAACCAATGAAAGACAAGTTTAAAAAATATTTTCTTGAGTTACCACCCGTTTTTACTTGTGCCGCTGCTTTAAATCCTTTTTTAAGTGTTGCGGGGTAGAATGTTTGATAGACGAGATAAATGACAATTTGGATATACATGATGAAAACCCCAATTTTTCAACCGAGGCAAAAGAAGTTTTTAATAAAAGTTTGAAAATTATTTATAATTTTTATTTAAATAAATATGGGCATAACGTAAATATAACTACGCCAAGAGAATCAATCTCAAGTGCTAGTACCTCGGTTAAAGTCCCCGTTATGACTATGTTGAATGTTGTTCGGGATGTGACGGCTAAACGACAAAGGGGTAACGCTCCAACAAGCGAACTTGTTATATATAGTACAACGAATTTTATTTTAACTATGAGTACTCAAGATTATCATGCATTTGATATTTTGGCTTGGTGGAAAGGAAAGGAATCCCAATTTCCAATTCTTTTCGCTATGGCTCGTGATTTACTAAGCGTCTAAGCTTCTACAGTAGCTTCGGAGTCTGCGTTTTCTTTTAGTGGCAGGGTAATATCATTACGGAGAACAAAATTAACTTCGGAAGCGGTGGAGATGTGCATTTGTTTAAAGGACCACTTAGACGCGATGGATCGTATACAAGACAAAACAAATCTTCAAGACGAAATTGCAATCGAATATAAAGTACATGATGAAGAGGTAGAAGAAGTAGTATCTTCTGGTATATCCGACGAAGAATTAGCATTTGATGAAGACTCTCGAAGAAAAAGACAATTAGTTAAATAAAAGTTTTATATTATTTTTTATTGATTCGTTAATGTACTTTTAAGTTGTTTTAATAAATAAATAATAAATTGAGTTATAGATGTTTTTTAATGTTGTTATAATAAAAATAATAATAATAATAATAATAATAATAATAATAATAATAATAATAATAATAATAATAGTAATAATAATTTTAAAAAAAAATTCAAAACCCGGTTGTACCTAGTTCTGGACCCGACCCGACCTTAACCGGGTAGGCCGGGTAGGGTTTTAGTGCCCTCCAACCCGACCTGGGTTCGTACTCGGGTTCATCAATACCCGGGTACAAAAAAACCCGACCGGACTGAATCCGGTTCCGGGTCCAGCCCAAAACCCGGTTTGTGCAAGTCTATATATACCCATGTAGTTAGATCTTAATTTATGATTTGTTCAGTTTTTTTTCAATAGGCGGGTGCATACCCATCCATGATCTTGTTTTCATGTTATATATTTTCAATGTTTGTGTAAGCCTTTAAAAAAGTCTATCGTTTTATAAATTAGTAGGGAAAAAATGTTTCTAAGTATTGTTTGCTTTTTTAAGCCGTATGAGAGAAACATCGAATCGGTTTTCTATCAAAGTATCTCATGTACTCGATTTTCATTACTCTTGTTTTTTTACAATCAGCCCTCCTCACTTTGTTGTTGAAGATCTCGTTGTTTCTGAATTTCCAAATGCACCATAGAGTTGAAAGAAAAATGGCATGCAACAGGTCATTTTTGTTGTGAATGGCCAGTTTTTATGTTTATCGAGAACATCAACAACCGATATAATAAGATCTCTATGAACTTTAACCCAACCAATTAGTAGATCCCAAACTTCACTTACTAATTTGCATCTAATTAGTAAATGGTCCACCGATTCAAATTAACTCAAACATACCAGACAACTTACTTCTATCGGAATACCATCATTAGCCAACTCCATTTTTGATGAGATTTTACCCATACCCGCCCTCCAAGCAAATGCATTCACCTTTAGAAGCACCCAATTTAACAAGGGAATTTTAAAGCAATCTTGATGCAACAAAAGTTTTGACTCAATCTCCTTTCTTACAATTTTAATAGTGAAATCATAGAAAGAAATAATGTTCCCATCCCCAACAATCTAGCACCTCAGGTAATATAGTAGAAACCAAGAGAGATTCACAGTTCAATTTCTGAATTTCAACATCAAGAGAGCGAGGTTGCTGTCCCCATCTTAAGAACGAATGAACATCGATGCCCAAAACTTTCACATCTCCTACTACTTTAATAATGTTCTTCCACAGTCCAACAATATGTTTTGTTAGTTAATATTAGTCAACTAGGATCAATGATGGTCTATTAATGCCAATTAAGGCTAACACTGGTCAATTGGGGTCAATGATGGTCTATTAATGCCAATGAACCATCAGTCATTGAAACATGGATACTTATAGTACACACATTTATACAACTACTGTACAATTGTACAAATGGTAAATTTGTATTGGATTAGTATACGAGATAGCTCAAATCAAACTTGACACAATAAATCTAGGTTCACCCCTAGTTGACGTGCAGGGTTATCACTAAATCACTAATCCTCCATTCCTCCTGGTAAATTAGACCTAACCCTCCTCGCAATGGATCTAGAGATGAAAAGAAACCTGCACCTGGCAAGAAAAACCAAAACTCAAAACATTCACGACGAGTATTTGGGTATGAGTTTAGTTTTATAAATTCTAATGGGTTTTGATGAGTATCGTGTTAGATACTTAGATGATACTCATCTTATTGATTGATCTTGCTTTTTTTAATATAGTATGATGCATTTATTAAAAAAACTTTAGTTATTTAAAACTATAGATTTATTAGAAGTGTGTTCGAGTATTTAATATTTCAAATCAGTTTTGGAGATGAGTTTAAGGTAAACACTTTCGGGTAGTGGGCATCAATTGTGAATGGGTAAATTTTACTCGCATAAGATCATATCAAGTATACATATTCATTCTAAAAACACACTATAAATACTAATCTTACTCTATAGTATCATTATACTCAGTTAAATCTTCATTATAGATGCTGATGCAACCAAAGTTCATAAGTTTTCCCTTTTCTTCCGTACTGGCCCTTGCCTAAATCACAAAACAAAATTCTGGGCCAAACTAAAAAAGACAAAAAAGTAAACAGATTATGGAAGAAACACACCTCTTGGTCTGAATGAATCAGATTAGTTTGTGCTCACGGGTTCTTTTCTTGTTAATAGAACATATTATCTTGCAGTAATATTCCCAGTCAGGATGAGAAGGCATAATCTCAGGATCTCCGATTGGGTGATCTTGCACATAAGTTTGCACATCCTCAGCTTCCGCAAGCCCATCCAAGAACACTTGTAATTCACCCTTCGGGCCTACCAAAAATCATTTCACAAATGTACATCTTTAAACCAATTAATATTCAAAACATGCTGCTATATGTATGAATCTATACATTTACCTAGAATATTGTCTTTCTTATTTCTAGGATCATAACTCGCAGGAGAGATTGATGTGTTTGGCTGCAACAAAACACAATTAAACATATGATAATTTATTGTAAATATACGCATATGTTTTAATAGACATGTCAATTTGGACTCATTACAATTTTAAGCTTATGTTAGTCAAAAAGTGTAACACCCAAGCCCTTATACCAACCAATATTGTCTGCGAGTAGCACACAAATTTATTTTCAGTTGCCCTAGAGAAGACTTCCCTGAGAGGCTGAGATTACTCCTACCCAAAACGCTCTTAGATTTAAGAATAGCGCTTGATGCATGAGGCCCACAAGGTAATTATGAAAAAACCTCTGGGCCCTAATGCAGCACCTGACACACATATGGGTCAAGCTTGGTCAACGTTGATCAAGCTTAGGGACTATAGGAGGGTGATACCTAGAAATAAGCAAAGATATGGAGATATTGTGAATGGTTTACATGGTAAAAAAAGACTGATATGTAAAAAAGATGAAATACATACAGCTTTTGGTTGTACATAAGGCTTTTTGGTTATCCATAGAGTAATGTGAGGCTCAAGGCCTAAATGCCTCGGAGAACCTCGCGCTTTTGTAAACCAAGAACATGCTTAGTTATGAAGTTCTCTCATGACTCATCCGCCTAACGTATATTTCAATGCATACAACCTAAATCATTTTAGACATAATTATTGTAGTGAACCAGTGATATGCTTTTATGATCATATCATCAACCATAGCTGATTTCAATATGGACAAAAAGGGTTTAGGGTGGTTGACCACTAAGAAAAGTACCTGTATTTAACGTGTTATACAAGTCCAGCCCATATATTCATCTAAACCGTTTAAACTAATTAAAAAAACAAGTGGTATAAAAAACCTAAACAGTAGAAAATGCTAGGCGCACTCAAGGCACCTTGAGCTAAGGCCCAACACAGTTTAAAACACAGGTGATGTTTTAAGCAAGCACACAGTATAAACATGTCATTTTAAAGGACTTTAGACATGTTTTAGGCTAGCTTAGCCATGTTCTAGGCCATTTTCAGATGTTTCAGACCAGATCTAGATGTTTCATACTAGTTTTGGCTAGAATTTGACCAGAATCCTTGCCTAAACAGTACGGTAGCACCTTTTGTGCCTTTGACTACATAGTGAAAAACTACCTGTTTTAGGTCCAAATTTACCAATTATACTACATACTATACACATAACTCACATAACTACTCTTGTAAGTATAAAAAAGGAGTATGAAGTCGTACAGGATTTAGGAGGGTCTTCTCGGGATATGTGATCAACAGCGTGTTAGAAGCCGAGTATTCTCCATCAGCCCATGGAAGATTCGGGTATTTTTTCTCCCATAAATGATTAAGTTCTTTCAAGAAAAGTGGCTTGTCTTTCTTTTCTAGAGACATGAAACCTGAATCTGTGCAGTGTTCTTGATCCTAACAACAGTAAACAACATCAAAAGTTCTTGTTTTTGAACTTTATTAGTTTACTATACAACTTCTACAAAATTTAAACTTACCCATGTGAACAATAACTTGTCCTTGAGATCTCCCATAACATTGGCCAGAATCCCTTGCAAGTTTTGTCTGACAGAAAGAATTCATGAAATCCAGTAAACATATATGAATCAAATTAAACAAGCAAATTGGATGTTAATATTCCAAAATATGACCCGTTGGCAGTAATAATCCATGCTCACAATTTGATCAATAGCATACTTTTACTTCTGTTACCAAAATCAATCCTCCTCGCATAATTATGGTAGATTTACACTTGATTAAGGTTACAAGAATAATTACAAGCGAAATGGGGAAATGTACCTTCCTTGTGAGCTAAATTAAGAGAAAATATACGATGTTAATATACGATTCAAGTGTAAGCCTGCGATGATTATGTAAGTGGGATTCCCTTTGATAATAAAAGGGAAAGTTGTGAGTGTGACAACATATCTTACTATCAACCAAACGACCAATGAGTTTAAAGTTTGGATTACTAAAATTCAATTTGCCAATTAACTAAATAGTGTATCAGATGATCAGTGATGAATTTACTAACTCCCTAGCAGAAGACCACAATCCAACATGAAATCTCTCAAAGCAAAACCTCAAAAACTCTAAGCAATAAGGCCTCTTGTAAACTGCACACACAACGAAAACCAATCAGTAATCACCAACCAAAATCACAACAAAAACAAATAAATGATAATACGCACACATCAAACCTAATGTTTTGACTCACCGAGAAAGTTACCGTAGCTGAAATCAGGCCGGCGGTTCCTCGGAATAGTTGCCGGCCAACTACGATGAGCTCGTTGAACCAATATTCCACGAAGAGGAATCACGAGGAGCTTCTTTTTGGAACGAATGTTAAGGTGATCTGATGAAATGCTTAGATCGATTTTGGTTTCGTTTTCGGCTTTTTGTTCTTCAATGTCGCCGGAAGCAACCACCGCATTCTTGATTCCGGCTTCTTTATCATCGTCTTGTTCGTCCGTACGCCGGTGATCGGATGCAACAACGGTGGTTTTGATCCTCCAGACTTTAGGTGCCATTGTTGTTGATTTAGGACAAGGTTTATGGTCTAACGTAAGCGAGGGTTTTTGAAACTTGTTTGAATTCGTATTCATAATATTACATTACATCACCCTTTATATTCATATATATAAGTTGCATGTACTTTTTATTTTTTAATTTCTGTAAAAAAATATTTGTTAAACATAAAAATAATTTTCAAACTAATGTTTCATATAAGTTAAAAAGTAGGTTTTTAAAAGTTAATAAAAGTAAACAAATGTTATTTATTAACTTTTAAAAACTATTTTTAGTTTAATTTTTTATGATGTCTTTCTACTATCTCATATTAACTCCCTTACTTTTTAAATTATGTGTTTTTGTCGTTTTATAATGTTTTAGTTTATAAGTTAATATAAATAATTTTTAAAAAAATATTTTAAAAAATTATAAGTTAATAAGTATTATTAAAAATCATTTTCAACTAAAATAATCATATCTCAAACATTCCGTGACCCTGATTGAGTAGTATATTCATAGTTGTTTAATATATACATTGAATGAAGAAATGGACAAATAAAAGCAGATTCATTCATTATTTAATTCAGCTTGAGGCTGCTTCCAACACACTAAAAACCTACTTTTTATTATTTCCTTTCACACACACATTTCTTTATCAATTCTTTAATAAAAAAAGTCAACCCATACAACTTTATGGTCTTGTTGATTGAATCGTAGAAACAATTTAATTTAGGTTCCTAATAGAGACACCCACTCATATAAATCGACATCCTTCTATACGTTGCGTATGGGTCTATACGCGGCGCGGTTTATATGGTCGAATACACTAAAAACGAGGAAAATTCAGGGGGCTGTCAGAGAGCTATACCCCATATAGCCATATACGACCTCCCATATACGACACATATAGGGTTATACGACGCGTATAGCAAATTTCGACACTGACTACGAGGAAAAATTCAGGAGGCTGTCAGAGGGCTATATGACACATATAGCCCTATACGACCCCCCCCCCTCTATACGACGCGTATAGGGCTATACGACACGTATAGAAATTATGGGGTGTTGATTTAAAATATTAGGGTGTCTATTTAACCAAACCCTTAATTTAACAAGATGACACTTATGTCCATTGTCCAACAAGTGTCAAATTATTTTGTAAAGGAAGTTCGAAGCCTTTGACACTGGCAAACTCTCGACTATTATACTTTTTACCTGTATAATTTCTAAAAGGTTTATAAAATATCCACCTTTGTATATTTTACTTGCGTAAATACAAATTTCTTACGTTTTCTTATTTTATGTACGTGTTGATGTAGATTCAAGTTCGTCTACGTATTAACTTCTAGAGTTCAAAAACAAGCCATGTAATATATAATCTAAAAGAAATTACGGTAAAACGTAGACACATGTTGAAATGTATACAATCTTAAAGTGTATAAAGTTAAGCATAGAAACATTTTATCTTTGACCCCGGTCGTTTCCGATTACGTCTAAACATAGACAGACTCGAATGTATATTGTACAGTAGTAAACCTACAACTTTAAAAACTTAAAGAGGGTCGATGTGACACTTTATAAAGTTTTTAAAAAATATTAGGGGCTAATATTATAAAGAATGAAAGTGGGAGGGAAGAAAGGCCGGTGAAAAACCTCCACCGACCTTGCTTTTTAAGTTATATAAATGAATGCCACAATGCTAGATAAGGCCAATGATGGTATGTCAAGACTAATAATCCCTCAATCAACGAATATCTTTTACCACACATGTGTATACCGCTAGACTAGCTAGAGTATAACCGAACCTGTGGTAAACCGTAAACTAATAGTGAAATCGTGTACAAGGTCCCTCGTATTTAATCTGGCCCAATGGATCTAGGCCGAACTTTAGATGTCACACTATGGTAGTTAGTAATCCTTGCAAGTGATCTAGGGACTAAAAGAAAACCCCACAAGAAGAAGAAGGGAGATAAAGCTCCAACTGCATCTGACAAGAAAAACCGAAACTAAAAACCGAAACTCAATACATGCAGGACAAATATTTAGGTATGAGTTTGGATTTTTATTTTTTAGTGGGTTTTGATGGGTATGATGTTAGATGATACTCATGACTCATCTGATCACTTGATTCGTTTTTTAATACATACACTAATTTGTTAGAAACTTAAAAGTTCTATAAAACTACAAATTTATTAGAAATGTGGTCGAGTATTTAATATTTCAAGTCGGTTTTGGTACTGAGTTTAAAATAACCTTTCGGGTAATGGGCATCACTTGCCAATGGGTAAATTTTACTCGCACAAGATTATAACTAGTATACATATTAGAAAAAACTCTATATTTACTTCTTAAAAAATCTCAATAATATTCACTTTAAAATCTTCATATATGCAACCAAACTACAGGCATAAGTTTCACATTTTCTTCCGTACTGGCCCATGTGTAAATCACAAACCAAAATTCTGGGCCGAACTAAAAAGAGAAAAAGTAAATAGATTAAGGAAGAAACACACCTCTTGGTCTGAATGAATCAGATTAGTTCTTGTGCTCATTAGTTCTTTTCTTGTTAATAGAACAGATTATCTTGCAATAATATTCCCAGTCAGGATGAGAAGGCATAATCTCAGGGTCTCCGATTGGGTGATCTTGCACATAAGTTTGCACATCTTCGGCTTCTGCAAGCCCTTCCAAGAACACTCGTAATTCACCCTTCCGGCCTAACCAAAATCATTTCACAAAAATACATCTTTAGATTAATATTCAAAAACATGCTGCTATATGTTTGAATCTATACATTTACCTAGATTATTGTCTTTCTTATTTCTAGGATCGTAACTCATAGGAGAGATTGATGTGTTTGGCTGCAATGAAACACAATTAAACATATAATGATGCATTGTAAATATACGTATATGTTTTAATAGACATGTTAATTTGGACTAATTTACATTTGAAGTTTATGTTAGTCAAAAGTGTAACACTCAGGCCCTCTGATACGCAAATGAAACACAAAGGGAGAAAGGAAAAACCACCTTTACTATACGTTTATTCTCGAAGGGGGCAAAAGGGAAATGTTAATAGTGGCTAGGAAGTTTGTTAGAATATTGTGGTTATATATAGGAAAGCTAGACTAGGTGAGAGGTATGCTTTAGTTTGTTATAACAGAATTGGGCTCCTTGTGTGAAGATTAGGGATTATTCCCTGGTTTATCATTGAGTTTTCCTTTTCCTTAAAGATTATCAATAAAGCTTTCCTTCCTTATTTGTTCAATTCCTATTTCAATCCTTAACATTGGTCCGACCTGCTGTAACCGGCTATCATGGTATCAAACTCCGATCGATTGGATGCTCATGATCAGCAACTCTCCCAGCTT
>BJCM01212519.1:0-10253 GCA_018326385.1 Flaveria bidentis
ATACATACATACATACATACATACATACATACATACATACATACATACATACATACATACATACATACATACATACATACATACATACATACATACATACATACATACATACATACATACATACATACATACATACATACATACATACATACATACATACATACATAAATACATACATACATACATACACACATACACACACACATACACGCATACATACACACATACATACACACATACATACATACGTACGTACATACGTACGTACATACATATGTACATAACATTTGTCTGTCGGGATGTATGCATATTTATGTGTAGTATATGTTTGTGTGTGTCATGTATATATGTATATGTGAGTGTTGGGTATTTTTCTTCATGCTTTGTAACACTTGTAAATAACTTGAAAGCAATATACAACAATCTTGAAATCTAATATGCTTGTGTTATTTGTTCTTGTTTTGTCTCATATTTGTTTGTATTCTAAGTATCAAACCATATTGTTGTTAGTTCCTTATTTGATATGTTATGTTTTGTAAACACTCTCCTTATTATGTGTTGTGTTATAAGTGACCATCCATTAAACGGTCCTAGAATTAGTATTAGAGTTTTCCAGGCTCTTGATTGTAGGTTCTCACTATCTTAAGATCCCTCACACACACAAAATTCTAAACATCTCAAATGGAAGCTCTACTATAGCTTATATGGAAGTTGTAACCATGATAAAGTCTCAACTGATCACTCCTCTAGACTTTGAAACTTGATGTCAATGAATGGAAGGGTTCATCAAGTCACAAGACTCTTGGATGTGGGAATCTGTTCTCTCGAGGCCTCACATATCAAGCACCTCTTCAGGTGTTGCTGGGGGTGTTATGATTCTAAAAGACATGGCTAACTATTCTAAAGAAGATAGGAAGAGAATAGAGATTGATCAAGCACCTCTTCAGGTGTTGCTGGGGGTGTATGTATGCAGCCCTTCAAACTACTCTCCCTAACTCCATATATAGAGGTTTCAAGAAGTGCAAAACAAATAAACAACTATGAGATGCACTTAAGCTGATGTATGAGGGGTCAACTGAAGCCAATGAGAACAAGAAGGATCTGCTGAAGCAGCAGTTTGAAAACTTCACCTTCAAATTAGGTGAAATCATGACTCAAAAATACTTCAGGTATATTGATATTATGGACACTCTAATGGATGTTGGAGTGATTCTTGAGAACAGGGACATTGTAAGGAAGTTTATGTCCTCTCTTCCTAGACAATGGACATATTACTGTGTTGTTATCAGGAGAACTAAGAATCTTAAGACTCTCATATTGACAAAGTTGTATGGTATTCTTAGTGGACATTTGATAGAGATGAACATGCAAACTCCATCTCGTAACTCCAGTAGTCAGCAGAGTTCAACCCTCCATGTGGTTGAAAGGGATAGTAGAGAACCGCAACATCATCTTATCTGCTACCCTGAAAACTCACAAAAGGGTCCTTCCATAACCTTCCCGGAGACACCAAGAGAAAGCTACAGTCAAGGAAGGCCATTCCAACAAACAACCTCTTCACAAGCATTTTTGTCTTCTGATGAAAGCATATGCAACTTTCTTTTCACCCTTGAAGATCTGGACTGTATCCATCTAGATGACTTGGAATACATGGAGATAGTTCAAAAAATAGCTCTTCTCACTCATAGAGCCAATAAATTCTAAAATAGGACAGGGAGGAAGTTTCCATGCAATGCAGCCAGTGGAAAGTTTGGGCTGGACAAAAGCAAAGTAAAGTGTTACAAATGTAACCAAATAGGTCACTTTTCACGGGAGTGTAAGGCACCAAGGATAAATGGTTGCCAAACACAAGCCAGGCCAAACTATACTAAGAGAGCCACCTAGAATAAGAAGCCAAAGCAACAAGCTGCAGTTGATGTTAAAGAAAGAGGCTTTGACTGGAGCTTTTAGGTGGAAGATGCATATCCAAACCAAGCACTTATAGTAGATCATGATTAGCCAAGGTATTGGAACATCTCTGTACATCTGATTGCATTACTAAAGTTAACAGATACAGGTCCTACAACTTAGAGATAAGATTTGATCTTAAGTGTTTAAATATGTTAAAATCTGATTTCAAAAGAGCTGAAATGATTACAAACTAAAAATAGAGGACCTAGAGAAATTATTTCAACTTGTAAACATGAACACACCAACTACAGAACTCAAATCAAAGATTTAATAACTAAGTTGATTGAATGCCAAGCTGAGCTTATGATCAGCAAAGCCAGGGCAGATAAATGTTTCTTGAAGAAGAGACCTTCAAGAACATTATATTCTCATCCTTGCATGAAAAATTTTGTTATCAAAATAAGCAAGTACACAATCTTGTTTGTAAGACCTCCTAGGTGCGGAACTTGTGAAGATGAGCTTCCCTTCATAAACCTCATGAGTGAAGAGGACGAAGAGGAAATATTGAAGGATGCCTTTGAGAAGAGTGAAGAAGAGTATTCTAAGAAGGGTCATTATTCCTCTAAGTAGAGTAAAAGAGTTGGGATGACCAAGTCAAGAAGGAAAAACTTATGCCAAGAGGAAGTTCAAGAAGGCTCAAGAGATCAATGCCAGTGTAATGAGTCTAGTTAGGACCTCTTACTGTTTGGTGATTACAGATGATTTTACAAGATTCACTTGGGTCTTTTTTCTTAGAACTAAGGATGAGAACCTTAAGATTTCGAAGAATTTCATCTTAAAGATTGAGAATCAATGTGATCACAAGGTCAAAACCATTAGATATGATCAAGGAACTGAATTCAACAACCAAATCCTTGATACATTTTGTGATGAAAATGTATTACAAGATAATATAGTGCTCGTAGGACTCCTCAGCAAAACAGTGTTGCTGTGAGGATAAACAAGATACTAATTGAAGCTGCAAGAACTATGTTGTCTGACTCTAAACTACCCATCACCTTCTGGGCATAAGCGGTGAACACTACTTGCTATGTGCAAAATAGAGTTTTAGTAGTTATGACAAATGGTAAGACTCCTTATGAACTTTGGCACAAGAAGAAGCCTTTCATTGGTTTTCTCAACTCATATGGATGTCCTTGCATCATCTTGAGTACCAAAGATCAAATTACCAAGTTTGATGAAAAATCAGATGATGGACACTTTATTGGATACTTTTTTCAAGCCAAGGCTTATAGAGTATACAAACTCAGAACTAGAGTAGTTGAGGAGTCAGCAAATGTGACTTTTAATGAGCACGCTCCAAGTGTGAAAGGTTCTGGTCATGATTGGCTATTTAATCTTGATTAAGTTACCAAATATTTTAACAAATCTTATGAGCATGTTTCAGGATCTATAGATATATTATCAACAAGTGATCCTGATCTATGAGTTGAGCTAAGAAGACTATTAATCTATACTACTTCAGCTCCGGTTGTAACTAACCCTGCTAATGAAGTTTCTATCAGCACAACAATGACAAATCCAGGTGATACATCTGAGGTGTCTTCAAATTCCAGCTCAGAGACAAAAAACTCAAATGAAGGGGCTTTAAATGTAGGAGCTCATAATGGTGGTGAAAGTGATCAAGAATTTCTTGATGTTGACAACCATTCCATTAAAGATAACATAAATGATGTCACACACTCATTGGATCAAGTTTCTCTTGATAAGTGTGCTGATGTGGTAGGTGAATCACAATTGCCAAATCTAAATTTCTCTAATTTATATCTCTCCAAGCAACTTGCTGTGATCCCTCAACTAAAGATCCACAAGTCTCACCCCACTACAAACATCATTGGATATGTTGGACTTTGAGTACTAAACTTTCTCAAACGGCTAACCTCAACCGCACAATAAGGTTGCTCTGTTGGACTTTGAGAAAGATCCAAGTTTCTCAGAGGTTTATCGTTTCCTTTCTTTGTCTAACTACTTCACCTCCCTTACCATTGATCGTCCCCTCTACAAGCATCAGCTTTTGGAATTCTAGAAGACTTTCCAAGAGGTCATTATGGAAGGGGAGAAGGCATTGTTTGCCATAGTGTAGAGGAGGATGATCTTTATCACTCCAGCATCTATTAATACCCATTTTCAACTGGATGATAAAGAAGGTGAGTTGTCCTTCCCAAAGGAAGCTGTAAATCATTCTTTTGAGCAGATGAGATATGAGGGAGATTCTTTGTAAAGACCTTCTGGAAAGGGAAGTTCTCATCCCAGTGGAAGTACCTACTTCATGTGATCATCCATAACTTATCCAACAAGCATGGGGGATGGAAGCAGATTCCTAAATATCTCTCCTTTATAGTCCATGGAATGGTCCAGGGGGTCAGATTCAGGTACTCACAATTTGTTTATACAAATTTACTTGCTATTTTGGACTCCTTAGAGTATTATATGTTCCCTAGATATGTTCAACACATTCTTAACTATGAACTGGGCTCACAGTTGAAGGGAGTAGGTAATATGCTTAAATTGGACTGATGAAGTCCGGCATCTTTAAGACTATGAATAAGCCAACTGTTGGCTTCTCTAGGGTAGAAACAGCCCTTGTCCCAAAAATGTTAGAGCTCATTGCTCAAGGTGACAACCTAGCAACACAAGCTAGTATTGAACCCACACCTTCTACTTTTAAACCTTCTATATAGCCACACATCCTCCTCACCTACCAAAGAAAATACAAACGAATTCCTACTAAAGTTATTGAGTTATGCAGGCCCCCATATCATCACCTATACAGGAAAAAGTGGACACTAGAGCTCCCACTTCTCCTGATGAGCAAACCACTCCCATCTTAACTACAATCAGTGTTGAGGTTCTTCATGTTCAGCCTGATGAGCTCATTACCCAAGCAGCCTTAAGCCTTCACTTAAAGTCTCAAAAATCTAGTGAATAACCTTCATAAGAAAGTTACCATTCCCAACCTCTTGATGAAAACCAACCCATTCCCAACCTAGAATTCTATGATGATGAAGACATAGGATTCAGTGAGTACCATGAGTCTTTCTACTCCTCCCCCACTCAAAGAGAGATAAGTGCTCCTGCTTCTCCCTTGTCTAGCCCACGTCATTCTCCTATCACTGAGGTGGATCTCCTTGACCTTCTTTAGGAGGCCCATATGGAAGAGGCTCTCACTTTTGCAAGTGATTACATCATTAGGTCCTTAACCATGGAAACTCAACCTATTGACACTTCATTTGAAGTTGTCATTGAGTAGGGGAAATCCATAAGCCAAGAACACCATGTTAGTGGTGAGACAGAAGACTTTGGTCCAATTCTTTCATCCCCAAATGATTCTTTTGATGAAAATGAAGGGAACATGAGACTAAAGGTGCAGAAATTGTCACAAACAAGCTCCTATTTAGTCTTTAAGGTTAGTCACCTAGAATCTCAAGTGACTACCTTACAAAACCGCATTAATGATCAGCAACTTGAGATCTCTTATCTTAAGGAAAAACTAGCTGAGACGCCTTTAAGAGAAACTCATCCAGGAACACACGAACCTATAGATGTGACTAACCTAACTACTAGCTCACCTGTTCAAGTGGGGTGATGCAACCAAAAAGTGTAACACCCGGTTATTTTTATTAAAGCCCAAGAAAGAAGAATAATGTGAAGAAAAAGAAGAAAATATATTTTACCCAAGTTAAGGGGTGAAAAGTGTCAAAAGGGACAAAACTTTGAAAAAGTTGGTGAATAAAGGTGATGGCCGCCCACTCTTGCACATCACCTTTCTTCTTATGGATTCTAGAGAGAGAGAGAGTGCAGAGTTTTCGGGTTATGAAGAAGATCAAGCTGTAAATTCGAATTCAAGGTAAGAATTCATGGTTTTATGGTGTTCTTAACCGGTTATGTCCTCGGGTTTATGCTTATGTGTGTTTTGTATGCGTTCGGGTATGTTTTTAGTGGGTTTCTATGCAATTGAATTCAATTTGCAAACGAGTTTGGAAGAAGCCATACTCAAGAGCAGCAAAGGTGAGTTATAGAACCCCTCTTTTTACACGTTTTAACTGATTTTGGGGCTGGAAATGCATGAATGTATGTTTTCATTAAACTGGGTTTCCAACCCGTATGTATGAATGTGTGTATGCCGTGATTATGAAGTGATGTTAAGCTACATTTATGATTAGTGATGTATTGGCTATGTTTCTATGGATTAGAAGGTAATATTTAATCTTTGAACATGTTAGTCAGTGATTGGGAATAGAAATCTGATGTTTAGGGCTCATATGTTTAAGATTAGAACCTGCCTAAGTATGCAAAAGCAAATGCGGGTGAGTAATGGGAAGAAATGCGGATGAACAGTTAATGCGGATGAGTATTAACTGCTAAGTAATTCAATGCGGATGAGCATTGACTAAGTATGGGAAATTCGGATGAAAGTCAATGCGGATGAGCATTGACTAAGTATGGGAAATGCGGATGGAAGTCAATATGGATGAGCATTGACTAAGTATATGAAATGCGGATGAGCAAGTCTAAGTATGGGAAATGCGGATGACAAATGCAGATGACCAATAGCAAATGCGGATGAACAAAAGGCAAATGTGAATGAACCATAGCAAATGCGGATGAATAAAAAGGCAAATGCTGATGAACACTTAGAATGTATCTGACTTTCTAGGAAAAAAGATGTAATTTCGGCCTTGACTTGGGAGGTTCCAGGGGCTGTTTAAGTTGACTTTTTGAGGTCATAGATGATATGATGGGCATGATGTATGATGATTGTATGACTATGCATGATGTATGATGTGTATGTATGATGCTCTGTATGGTGATTTTGACAGTTATGTTTTTGTTCCTTGTGTTGTATGATTATTTTCCCATGGCTTTACGATTGAATGTTAATCAATGAAATGAAAGTATTATGTAACGCAAAGTGGAAGATAATAAAAAGAGGAACATGATGAATGAATGCATGCATTAACGATTGAATGAACGTAAGAAAGGCTTGCAAGCAAATGTATGGAGGTTCACACCCACTAAAGGGTGTTAGCTCAACTGTGTGCGGGTTAGCTACCCCAGAAGGAAGCACAATGGGGTCCAATCTTTGTGATTGACCATATGTATGGGGTCCTTGCTGCTTACCCTAGGTACTGGAGTTAACTTCATGCATAAAGTTCGAGGTCTATGAAAGACCATAGACCTAGTAACCAGCTTTGTGCATAATGTTCGGGGTATAGCATATGGAATTGATCCGGAATGAAAGAGAAAAGATAAGTGGTGAATGTACTTACCCTAGGTACTGGAGTCAGCTTCATGCATAATGTTCGAGGTCTATGAAAGACCTCAGGCCCAGTAACCAGCTTCGTGCACAATGTTCGGGGTATTGTACAATTCATCGAATGTAATGAACATACGAATGAAAGTATGAAAGTTATGTATGAAATGAATGATAATGACGTACGATGAATGAACGAAAGTAACGAACGAATGATGAAGATAATAATGATATTATCTATGTGTACGTATGATGTGTGATCACCTATTAAAGTAAAGAACGATTTAATGAATGTAAAGTATGTTTTAAGTTAAAACTAGAATTCACTCAGCAAAGCTGACTTTTTATGCATTTTCCAGTTGGCAGGTGAGCATTGCTAATGTTTTTGCATTGTATGAGAACAAATGAAATTGTGTAATGAATGTTGTATTATTTTGCAAAAGCATTTATAATGAAAAAGTTATTTCAACATTCCGCTGCGATGTTTTATGGAAGTTAAATGTAATTATATTTTTTGCGAGCGATGATTGGCCAGCTGTAAGCATCCTGGGAAGTTATCAGAGCCAAGTTTAAGTGAAACAAGTAAATTTTCAAAATAAACCTTAACTTAAACTGAAACTGGGACGGAAAGGGAGAGGATGCTAGTCCGAGTAGCTGCGTGCCATCAGGTATTTTCGTAATGTTAACCGGTATTACGTGCGCATGTTATGTGGTTTATGTGTTGATTGTGGATTTAGATACTGGTGTAGTCAGACAGATAATGCTTGGGGTATGAAAAGTAAAGTAAGTGGCTAATCACAACTGGCCACTATAATTAGGGACTTACTGTACTTGACATAAACTGAGCTGTTCCCTTGAATGACCGTGTTGGTGTTTAAATCTTTTAGTATGTGTTAGAGGATGGCTGGTGGTAGGTCTTATAAAGCCTCACGGGGTGGTGGACGTGGTGCTGAACCACGAGTCACGAGAGGAAGGCCTAGAGTCGAAAAGGTGGTTCATGAAGAACCCGAGACCCCTCATCCGGAGGGTGGCGATGAGAGCGCCAATCTGAGAGCCTCGGTAAAGGAGGCTGTTGTTGAGGAAGTCCATCAGCTCATGCAGACGATCTTACAATCTGTGGTGACCGAAGTTATCAAGGTAGTACGGGAAGGGGAAAGAAAGGAGAGGAATAGGTCCTCGGGAGGACGGGAGCAACCGGAACTTGAAACGGTTCTCTTTGATGACGAAGAAGAGGAAGAAGAAGAGCCTGCGTCGGAGGTGGCACAAGACTGTAACTATGGGGCATTTCAACGATGCAAGCCCCCTACTTTTGACGGTAACGACACTGCTGCTGCTGCTCACCGATGGGTGAGAGAAATGGAAGTAGTTTTAAATATCAGCGAGTGCCGAGAGGATCAAAAGGTGAAGTTTGCTGCCCATTCTTTCGTGGACTCAGCTTTATACTAGTGGGACAATATTGTCCAAGCTGAGGGTAGTCGGGCTATTGGGAGGATGAGATGGTCCGAGCTGAAAAAGTTGGTGATCGAGGAGTTCTGTCCTCACCGGGAGATGGATAAGGTGGAAATGGAATTCCTGCTGCTAGAGGCGGGAACGATGACACATCAGCAGTACACTACCAAGTTCAACGAAATAGTACATCTGGTGCCGGAACAGGTGACGCCTCTGTTGTGAAAGAATAAGAGTTACATTCAGGGCTTGCCGGCGGATATCCGTAGGCATATGATCGCTGCCCGACCGAGCACGTTTAGGTCGGTGGTGGATTTGGCAGGGAGATTGTATGATGAGAGGGCTTTAGTGGTGGTGGCTGAAAGTAGCAAGACGGGTGGTGGTGATCGGAACTGGAATGGGAAGAGGTTTGGTCGGGGTGATGCCTCGACGGGTAACAAGAAGGCACAGGTGGAAGATCGTCGTGTAGTCATACCGGGTACGAGATCGAAGAAGTGTGGCAAATGTGGCAAGGAGCACAGTGGCGAGTGTAGATGGGGGTTGAGTGTTTGTTTCAAGTGTGGGAAGCCTGGTCATATGGCTAGAGATTGCAGAGGTACGAGGTGTTTCAACTGTGGGGAATGTGGTCATATGAGTAAAGACTGTAAGAAGCCAAGAGTTGAGGGTTCTGGGGTGAAGAAGACGAGAGGTGAAGGACCAAGGGCGAGCGCCAGGGTATTCACTATGACACAGGAGGAAGCTAGAACGAACCCTGATGTCGTGTCAGGTACGTTTCTAGTAAACCAAACTTTAGCTTCTGTGTTATTTGATTCAGGTGCCGGTAAAAGTTTTATTTCTGCTGCTTTCTGTGCTAAGCTGCATGTTAGTAGTAGACATGTTGATGCGCCCTTTGATGTAAAAACTACCATAAGTAAGTCTACCAGGATTTCGGAGATGATAGAGGGTTGTAACGTGGAATTAGAAGGTCACAAATTCCCGGTTAGACCCTTCATGATGACCCTAGGTGGTTTCGATTTGGTGCTTGGAATGGATTAGTTAGCGGAATTCGAGGCAAACATTGTGTGTCGCAATAAGATGATTCGGTTGACAGTGTTTGACGGAAGTTCGGTAACTATTTATGGGGATCGGGTCACGACGATCCCGAAGGTAATCTCAATGGCGTTGGCGGGAAAGTGTATGAGACGTGGATGTAGCGCCTACTTGGCTTATGTAAAGGACGTGGATATGCCAACACCACAACTATCCGATGTTCCAGTTATGTGTGACTTTTTAGACATGTTCCTAGAAGACTTACCAGGAGTGCCACCTGATAGAGAGATCGAGTTTCAGATTGATCTGATACTGGGTGCCCAACCTGTCGCCAAGGCACCGTATCATTTGGCTCCAACTGAGATGAAAGAGTTGATGGAGCAGTTGCAAGAGCTGCTTGATAAGGGGTTTATTAGACCGAGTATCTCTCCTTGGGGTGCTCCGGTCTTGTTCGTGAAGAAGAAAGATGGTAGTATGAGGATGTGTATTGACTATCGTGAGCTGAACAAGTTGACGATAAAGAACCGATACCCCTTACCGAGAATTGATGATTTGTTTGATCAGCTTCAAGGTG
>BJCM01212521.1:0-16209 GCA_018326385.1 Flaveria bidentis
TTCTAAAACATTAAAGCTTTTTTAAATTATGAAATATTTAAATTTTCAAAAATTTTAAAAAAACCCGAAGTTTTTAAATAACAAGATACCGATAAAATGATAAAAAAATTTTGAAGCAGTTTTTTAAAATGAGAATTTAAAAATAAAAAAAAAGTCAAAATACTTAACCGTTATAACAAATTAACGTTTTATAATTCCTACTCATTATAATAAATGTTTAATAGAAGAAAATAATCGGGTAATAATAAAATCTTACAATTTGGTTGTATTGAAATTTTCAACAAGGCGGCATCCAAGGTCTATTCTCCGGAAATTTGCAAGTTTCCGCCCAACAAAAGCAGCAATATGCCCCTCTCCCCCACAAATCCAATGCTTGATTCGAACAACATAAACACGTTCCCGCCATGGATGACGTCGACCGCCTCTTCGACTGCTTCAAATGCGGCATCTCTCCACCTGGTACATCTTCCTTCCTTCCTTTCTTCATACTCTGCATAAACACGCGCACATAAAAGCTCTTACATTTGTCTCAAGCGTCTTTGTGGATCATATTTCCTGACCTAATTTGTAGTCGAGATCATAACTTAGGTTCAAACTGCCTGCTTCGAATATTATTTAGCTGTTCAACTTCACAAGGATCCATCGGAAAATATACATAACATCAAACGTTTGCTTTATGAAATCGACATATAAGCTCGTAGTTTTCGTTTATTATTGTTTCTATTTTTATCTCTTTTGGGAGGGTTCATTGGTAGAGCTGTAGTTTTGCATTCAGTTAATTAAGTTTTGCTTCTTAGGTGGTGTAGTATTGGAATCGGATGATTTCCCCACATTCATTGAAATTCACATTCCTTTCCCATGAAATGTTTAACAATCCAATGTAATGTTCAAAATTAACATTCTAATTCCACTCAAAATCGACCAACTAAACATGTTATCAATTTTAACAAGATTTCAATTCCATTTCCAATTCCAATTCCCTTGCAAAACATTATGTGATCCTAACGGCCCCTTATTGTTTTCTCATACAGAATCAGCTGCAGGAGAAAGGAAAACCAAAAAGCAGAAGCTAAAGCAAGAGAAATCTAATGAAGGTCCATCAACTTCTACTGATTTCACTTCTGCAGGTTCAAATGGGAAAAACCAGCAATCTGCTACAAATATTCAGAATGTAATCCCCTTTGCTTTCCAACCACAAAAATGTTGCTTTATTTTTACTCCCTTACATACACCATTCATTTCACTTTATTTTGCAATAGAATTGTGAATGGTCACTGGTAAATGACCGTAGACGTCTTATTAACACCAAGTGAGAAACCTGCCTTGAAATATTATCTGTCTAGTGTTGTTCACACAAACCATTTACTTGTCTGGCTAGCTTATACATTTATTTAGATACCCATATGAATGCCTTGTTTTCTTCCAGTTCTATACACCAAATGTTGGAGTAAAGAAGTTAAATAATGGACGCCAGTTCTCTCCTGTTGTTTTCTACGGTTCTCCACAAGGCGTGCCTCCAAAAAGACCAGCTCGGCTATTGCGTTTATTACACGAGATACGTGTTGAACTTGCTGCTCAACAAAAATCCAGGTCCTTACAGTTCCTCATGATCTTGTTTGGGGATTTTGTTGGTTATTACTAATTGGTATATGTTTCATTGGTTGTTTTGGTGAAGAGAGGATTTGTGGGCCACATTTCCAAGACAGGATGAGGCTATGAAGTATGTGAAAGACCACAAAGGTGCACGCATTTTTAGTTACCAAGATCACGCCACTGGTCAAAGAAGGTTCCTTGTTTCAACATATAAAGAGTTTTGGCGAAGGTGCATATTGCAGTAGTCACTATTCAATGGTTATAACTTATAAATTATGAGGACAATATGAATTTGTTTGCTTTCTTTGAATTCATTTTTGTTGTGTTAAACTGTTAATTATTGATTACTAGGTACATAAACATGAATTCTAAATTTCGTCATCATTATGAAGTTATTCAAGAGGTAAGGCTTTCTCAATTGTTATTAGTCTTTGTCTACATGCAATTTTGTAATGCAATTCAACAGAGAATTATTAACTAGACAAGTTTTTCACATTTGAATTACTGAAGTGACCCTAGTAATTTTGGTTTTTCAGTTTGGACTTATAACAACATAATGGAATTGGAGAAGGCAAATGACTTTATAAAATGTGACACTGGCTTTCTATCATCTCCACTGAAAAAGAGTACTTACTAATACCAACACAAATTCATCTTTTAGAGAGGGATTTATTAGAAAATCTTAACAACTGAGTATTACCCACACACCCTTTTTTTAAACGTACTTGAAGGAAATCAAAGCTGCAACATATCTTTTTTGGAGAATTATTATTGCTTCAGGGAGTTGTTATTTGCTGTAACATTTTTGATGAACTAGCTGTACTTACAGGGATTGCCATGCCACCTTTACTATGATTTGGAGTTCAACATAAAAGAAAATGCTGACAAGAATGGGGATGAAATGGTTGATCTTCTCATAGCAATTACTTTTGAAGCCTTGCTTGAGAAATACTCTATTGAAGGAGACACTAACTGGATTGTTGAACTTGACTCTTCAACGAAAGGTGCACATTTAAGTGGTTGCATAAATCAGTATTTAAAAGAATAATTAAAATCAGTGTATGGGACTCTACTAGTTATTTCATACTCAAGTCCATAAACATTATGCTTCTTTATTTGTTTCACTTGATAGAATGACATTAAGTTATGTGCATGACTGCACATACAAGTATATATGGAACAAATTTTATTCTACTTGTTTATTGTTGTAAAAACAGATTCAATTGATATTAATTTGAAATTGTCTACATCCAATTTTTCAAACAGTGTTTTGTTACAGATAAGTTTTCCCGTCACTTGATCATTCGCTTACCAGGGCTTGCCTTCAAGGACAACACACATGTTGGTGCATTTGTTGCAGAGGTACCTAGACTTCAAACTTAATTTAAGAAGTGTTGTCTACCTGTTAATATTTTATTAAATACTAATATTAGATGATTGGTTATGGTTGTTATTATCATTGTTTTGTTTGCTTGTTTGGGTGTGGAAAGATCAAGCTGGTATATCTCAAAGTCTCTTTCAGTTCTTTGTCCATCTTTTGTTAAACAATTTGCTGCCTGTTAATAGATTTGCTCAAGGATTCACTGTGCCAGAGGAAAAGATAAAAGATTAGAACAGTTATTTATTTCAAAAGATTTAAGCTCTTCTGAAGGCTGTTGTCATCTTTTTGTTGACACTGCTGTTTATTCCAGAAACCGTTGTTTTCGTCTGCACCTATCATCTAAAGCAGGGAAAAGTTCAGTGCTTCTACCCACTGGACGGTTTAAATGTAAAGAAATGGTGTGGAACAACCTGCATGTTGACAATATTTGCTTTTTATGTGTGTGTTTTATATGTTCCACATTACTAACTTTCACCAACAAATTATGCATCCCAGATTCAGGAAGATGTGTTCATGGTATCATTAATCTGCAATATAGATGCTGACTGTGAAAAGCTTCTAGTCTGCAAAATGGATTTAGATTGTGTGAAGGTTTTGCATTTTGATATTGAGGTAAATCTCATCAACACATCTTTATATTTGTTTGTGTACTTTCTTTTTTACCAGGACTTCCTAAGTTATGTAATCAGCACCACCTCTTAATTTTACTTTGCTTAGCCAGAGAAAACTAATGATTTATATCTTTATCTAATAATTCATGATTTGCTTTTATGGCAGAGAAATAATGACTACTGTAAACCATTCACTCGAGAATTTGTGCCAAATGCTTGCTCAAGCAATGGCTACTTAAGTGGAAACTCACCTTTCCCAACACTAGATGACTTTGTGGAATATGTTGCTACCATAGGAAATGTACAAGGTTGTTCTTCCTGTATTACAGTAATCATTTACAATTCTCTATGCTTTTACATGCATCTCTTGCAACAAAGGTAACTTTGATATAACTAAATAATAGTTCTATGGTTTGATACTGCTAGGAAAAATTCGAAGCTGGTATTGGTTCTCAGAGTATGGTTTGATGGTCTACAGCATGTTAAGAAATAGATTCTGCGAAAGAATTGGCAGACAACACAAAAGCAATCATGGTAAATTTTAAAAGTCCATTGTTATCTTTTCTGCTAGAAAATAACTTTAGGAAAGCTATTTTTAGTAAAGTAATTTTTCATACCCACAAGATACACTTTGGGAACCTTTAAGAGGTGGCAGTGTGGCACAATAGTAAGCACCTAGATTCAAATCCAGTTTCTGTTATTTTTCTGATTCAACCCCTTGAAGGTCACCCATCTGTTTTGCATGTTCTCATTGATTGAGAGGGTATTTTTTTAATAAGGGCCGTATTGACCAACACCCTTTCAACTCTTTTGATCCGTTTTTAAAAGTCCATTGTTATCTTTTCTGCTAGAAAATAACTTTAGGAAAGCTATTTTTAGTAAAGTAATTTTTCATACCCACAAGATACACTTTGGGAACCTTTAAGAGGTGACAGTGTGGCACAATAGTAAGCACCTAGATTCAAATCCAGTTTCTGTTATTTTTCTTATTCAACCCCTTGAAGGTCACCCATCTGTTTTGCATGTTCTCATTGATTGAGAGGGTATTTTTTTAATAAGGGCCGTATTGACCAACACCCTTTCAACTCTTTTGATCCGTTTTTATATTTTTATAAATAACTATTGATAATATGTATACAAGAAGGATTATTAGAGTGGTAATCTAATCTCTGGATAAAAAATGATTCAAGAGGTGTCTTGGTGTAGAAGGCTTGGGAGTTGGTTATGGCACTTGATGATGCAAAATATATGTAATTAGTATATAAATAAAAACATGTGGTGTTAATATTAATATTATAGAATGTGTCATGCGGTAATCAAACACTATGAATGACTTTCAACGTGTTTAAAGCATGGACCTCTTGACATGATTCCCTTTAAGCTAATTTTTCATGTGAAAAACACAACACAAATCTATACATGCACATGTTAGTTAAAACTGTTATCACTAAGAACCATCTGGCAGCATGTGACATCCCTTAATGGGTATAGTTTAATAATATAGCTGCAACTTTACTGTGGGCACTACGGTGTTTCTGATAATCTAAATGCATTGCGATATGTTCCAGTGATGTATGTGGTAGACCTACAAAAGGCTTCTTATTATCAAAAGTGTTATGATCCTGATTGCAGAGGTAGATTACATTCACCTTGAATGTTATTTTTTTATATTAAATTTTTGTGTGAATATTTTAATGTATCTAACTGGTGGTCATAGGTTACCGATCTCCCTTGCGCCCCGTTCCACCAGAAGTGTTCCCTGACTCGAGTTACATCAAAGGGGAGCAAAATGAAACTCAGAAGTTTTTAGTAGAAAGCCCCATCGACAGTTGTAAGAAAGATGAGTGGTGGAGTGAAGCAATGGTAGTTGCAGATGAGGTTGAAAACAGGCCAAGAAAGCTAGATCTTGATAAGGAGGTCAGCGTACTTGCTTTACAAGTTTTATATGTTATTTCTTGTGCTACATAAATGTAAAAGTCATTCTCTTTATCATGTTTTAGGCAATAACAGTTTTTCAAATTAATAAACTTTCTGTTATTGCAGGATCAAGTGTGGGATGAGGATGAGGACTGGTGGATGGCTGTTGAAAGCACTGCATCACAGATTGAGCTCACTTACTGCACACAAGTTTGATTCTTTTAAAGTCCTATTGGCATCTTGTTACTGTTCCGTTTTTTTGACAGTATAATGAGTTTATAAAGGTAATATGTAGTAAGATTCGGGGCTTTCATGGATCAATGTATCTTCTTCGTCTATATAATAAATCTAGAGTAAATTACACCGATCGTCCTTGAGGTTTTTTCAAATTTCACATTTTGTTTTTGGAATTGAAAAATTATAGGTTTAGTTCTCAAAACGGAAAACTAGTTGTCAAACACTTTAAAAGTTTATAAAGTTACTGTTATCTAACTAAAATCCAAGCCCAATTGAAATTGATGTTGTCATAGGAATGAATTACAGAATGTGAAACCAGCACATTCTTGACTGATTCACGTTCATAAAGTTGAGTTCTAAGGTTTTGAAATTAATAACATATTTTGTCCCTGGGTCAAATGGTTGTTAGATTATTTCGTTAAGTAGTTGTAAATTGACCATTTCTCTTCTTCCTCATTCAATCCAATCTTAACCACCACTATCATTACTTGCCACCATCAACACACACCCCCATCTCTACCACCACATAACACATCCCATCTCCACCATAACCACCACCACCCGTCTCATCTTCGTCTTCCTCTCTGGCGAGTTATCACTGGAAACCTCACCGTTGTCGGAAAACTATGAATATTATCATAATAGCAAATTCTATAAGTGGGTTTTTGTTATTATGCATATTAATCGGATCTGAAGATCTAGTATATGTTGGATTCATCTTAGATTAGATTATATTTATATTTCATTGTAATAGGATTAATGTTAGTTTACTTTTGTATGTTGATTTATTAGTTTAGTTTTGTTGCCCAACAAAACTATGAGCGAAACTACAGTTTCGCTTATAGCAACATGTTAGTTTCCCGATGAAAGTGTCTGTTTCAGCCGAGCGAAACTGTGACCTTGGTAGGTTAGTTTCCCTGTCAGCGAAACTATTAGCGAAATTGTTAGCGAACTATTAGCGGAACTGTCATTATTATATATAGTTTTGATTTTGCTCATTGTTGAGTATTCTTGCAAAACCTTAATCGTTTACTCTTGTTACAAGTGTCTATTGTAGGCTGTATTTTCATAGAAATATATTGAGCCTTTGTTCTTTTATTGTATTGGATCATTATTGATATATGTTGAATACTTTTGGTTCTTCTTTTTTATCATTGTGTTTGTTGTTGTGATTATTGATATTGAACGATTCAACATCTCAAGTGTATTGAGATGCGATCAAATGGACCAACATATTAGAGCCTTAGTGTTTTTGATTGTTTGGCGTTTTTGGTTGTTTATGTTCAATATCAATATTTCAATTGCGGATCAAATTTAAGTGTATTTGATATTCAATTTGATTGAAATTTGTTTGTTATTGGTTGGGAAAGCCTTGGTAATCATCAGATCTCAAGTTTATTGAGATTTGGGTGATTTTAGATTGATTTTGTGTTGAAAAATTTTTTAGATTCATCGGGTGAAACTAGAGTTCTTCCAGCAAAACTATCATCTTCATCCAGTGAAACTACAAGTGTTTTACACTTTGTGGTTGTTTTGAGCATCTCTGTGAAAGTAGAAACTTTGAACGAAAGTTCAGCAATTCTTGTGTTCAACTTCCAAGCGAAATTGCTGTCGAAATTACCTTTGAACGAAAGTTCAAGCTTGTTTTGTGTGAAACTATCGGTAAAACTAAGCATTTTCAAGCTTTTGACTAGCGAAACTGTTGTCGAAATTTCTAGCGAAACTACTGTTCACTTAGCGAAACAAGCCAAATTTCCGCGAAATTGTCATTTTTTCTGCGAAACTAGCATGTCAAAGATGAGTACTCTCACTCTTGCAGATTTAGAAAGTGTAGCTCCCAACAGACTCCCGAGAGTTAGTAACGGAGACAATTTTGAAAATTGAAAGAGATGTCTCAAAGCATTTTCTTTTACACCGATCATAATCAATGAGAATCAATCATCTCTAGTCCACACATACCAACTGTTATTGTTGGTGATGTTTCTCAAAACAAGGACCCAACCACGTTCAACGAAAATGATCTAAAGCTGATTGATAGAGACCAGAAAGCTTTTGTAGCATTAACTCTATGTTTTGCACCAGACATCTACAATCGTTTTGCTGAACACAAGAATGCTAAGTCTCTCTTTGATGTCTCTGCGAGTTCTATGATGGAAATGATGAGTTGGTAAAAGACAAGAGCATCCAAGCTGAAAGGAGTTTAACTCATTTGTAGGATACAATAATGAGAGTCACATTGATCTAACAAATCGTTTTCTGACTGTCTCCAGCATTTTGATGAAATATGATAAGAAACTTTCCAGCAGTAAGCAGGTGAATAGATTGTTAAACTCTCTCCCACCTCAGCATGCAAAATAATATTATTTGGCGTATATAAAACAAATCGTATGTTAATTGATAATGAAAAGGACTTCAAATGAATTAATGAAGAGCTTAAAATAAACGAGTCAAAATATTTTCATAAATTAAATGAAGCTTTAAAAGTAAATGACCATTTAAAAAGATTCGTTTTGGAATGAAATTAACACTTTAGCTGAAAGGGTTGCACTTGTTGAGTTTGAAACAAACATACCTCAGTCAAAGCTTGATAAATGGACAATATCTGGGATGAAACATGATGATTTATACAAATCTCAAAGGGGGGCTAGGATTAAAATAGGTTTGGGTTATGATGATGCTAAGGTTTATCCTCCTTGCACTTACTGTTATTCACCTATGTCTATTTCGCATCCTTCTGATGATTTGATCAAAATAGATACTAACAGTATGTTTGCAGGTTTAGAAGGTGTGAACACTAAGCATGTACGTAAAGACTATGGTTATGGACCGACTAGTGGGATTGGTTGTAATAGTCTTAGTACACATGAATCTTAACACTTTGTTTTAGATCATAAATCTAGCTTAAATTTTGTTTTTGTTTTGAAACAATATGTTTCAAACAATGTTTCATCTAGTTCTAGTGATGTTTTTATTTTGTCTTTAGTTAACTTACATTATAATGACGATGTTTCTTCGGATTGTGTTGATGTTGTGATTGATTCCATAATGAAGAATGAAGAGAAAATTAAAAGTAATTGTTTTGAAATTTTTTTTCTCACCCCATTCCATCTTTTACCCCAACTAATATTTCATCATCTAGTGAAAGGGTAACGTCATCATCTCATGCAAGTACAAGTGGTACAAGTACCACATGTACTTTAGATGAAAATTTATTATCTTATGTAAATAGTCATTCATTTTTATATAATAACAGACCTAGTGAAATATATGAGACTTACAATGATGTTGATTCTAGATTGTCTGAATGTGATGAGGAGATATACATTGATAAAATTCTTACCTTGCTGCATAACAGACCTAGATTAAAATCATATTGTTTTAGGTGTGGTAAAGATGATCATTTAGTTAAGTATTGTCCTGAACTTCATTATAGACATATTCACAAGAATTCATTTGGAAGTAGATTAACTCATTTGATTAATAATTTCTTTTGCAAGAAATCATCTACACCATAACCTAAAGTTGTCCAATCATGGGTTCCAGTTTCACCTAGTTAATATGTCCTTTGTATTTTTGTAGGAGTCATCCACTAAAACTGTAAATAGTGTATGGTATGTTGATAGTGGATGCTCCAGACATATGACGAGGCTGAAGGATTTATTGACAAATTACCGCATTATCAATGGAGGATATGTCGCTTTTTCCAGCGATAAGAAAGGAGGGAAAATGATTGGCCAAGGAGATGTATCCAACGGCTCTCTTACTCTGGAGAAAGTCAACTATGTGCTCGAACTAGCTTTCAATTTGTTGAGTGTCTCTCAGATTTGTGATAAAGACATTCCGTTCTTGTTCATGTCCAATAAACGTCTTTTTCTAAAGTTGGAGATTGATATTCCAAAGGAGATGTGTTGGACTCTGAAAGGACCATACGTGCCTATTCAATTGGTGAGTTAATGGTTGTTTTGCTGAGGTTTCCACAACTCCAAGAACCAATGTGGATGAAGATCCTGCTGATAGAAGAACCAAGTATGGATAAACGTATTTGTTAATGCGGAAGTCATAAAACAAATGCTGACAAGTGTTTGTTCTTCCGCATTAACAAATGCGTATAGGTTAGAAGAATGCGGAAAAGTGTTTGTTCATCCGCATTTGCCAATGCGGATGACCAGATATGGGTAGAAGTATTTGTTCTCCGCATTAACCAATGCGGATGATCAACATACTAATGTGGAAGATCAAGTAAAGAAATGTTAATCAAGTCAACTCATCCGCATTTGCCAATGCGGATGAACAACAAGAAATGCGAATGAAGACTTAGACTAGTTTTCACGTAATAGGTCAGGGGTAGTTTAGTCATTTTGTAAAAGGCAACTTGTCTGCCTATAAATAGAATAGACAACCTCGTACATGAGGTGACAGAGAATAGACAATTAGAATATTTGTTTGTATTCCCTAGCTGCATTATTACTTTTCTTGCTAAACTCTAGCAGTTATTGTAATCAATCACCTTTATTAATATATACCAAGCATTTATAAGTATTTTGTTCTGCATTGAATATTTCTTGATTGTATGATTCTGCCATTCAATCATTAACTCAATCATTATATTCGATCCTAAGTGAGAATCTCAATCCCACTACCCAGTCAATTGGTATTAGAGCTTTGGCTCTCGGTTCTTTTTCAGATCTACCCAAGACCTGAATAGAACTTGATTGATCAAGTGATTGAGTTGCTAATAGAGTATTCCATCATCTCTACTTCGTAAACAACAGAAAATACTTTTAAAAGACCTCTGTCAACACGTTCTCAACTTCAAGAACTATACACAAAACCTACAGATTCATACGAATAACAAGAATATAACAAAATCTACGACAGAAACCAAGAAACATTACTAGATCTGATTTACTGAGCATTTGTTGAAAGATTTGGACTATTTGGACTAATTAATCTTAAAACTTACCTAATCTATATTTATACAAGTTAAACACCTTGTTAAAATGGATTCACATAGTTTTTCAGAATTGGTCATACTCTAAAACCACCAATGCTTAAACATAAATCTGAATTTAAACAATGGAAAATCAGATTCATGAACTATATTACAGGTGTAGATCCAGATTATTGGATTTCAATTTGCAAGGGACCACACATTCTTGTTACTCTGTTTGCAGATCAAGCTGCCATGTACAAAACATCAAGAATCCTAATTGAAGACTTGACTCTTGATGATGACGACTATAAGAAAATCAAGATTGCTCTCAAGCCTTACTCTATTTTTACTCAAGCACTCAAGATGGATGTGCTGAAAAGACTAGAAAAGTATGGAACTGCCAAAGCAATATTGTAAGGCCCCATTCTCGGGATGCTTACAGCTGGTCGATCATCGCACATAATATATATATTTACATTTATCTTAAATAAACATTGCAATGGAAATATTTAAAAATGACATTTCATTTCATTATAAAGTCTTTTGCAAAATAACACATCGTTAACCAGTTACAAAATACATTGTTGCATTACATCACAAAAGCGTTATATAAATGGATGCCATCCAAAAGAGCTGAGTAGCCGCCTCATGCCATCCTCAACAATCATTACTTGCAAACTGGAAACACATAAAAGTCAGTGTTGCTGAGTGAGTTCTAGTTTTATAATAAAATATACTTTTCTTTCATTAAAACCGTTCATTACTTTCATGCGATCATACATCATACGTACACATAGATAATATCATTATTATCTTCATCATTCATTCATTAACTTTCGATCATTTATCGTACGTCATTAACTATCACATTCTTTCATCATTACATCATTTCTTTCCATCAAACCATAAACTTTACCCTTCTGTTCATGGTACTGGACCTAGGCCTATCATAGACCTTCTATAACGGTGCACCGCACCTCTGGCCACAGTACCTAAGGTAATGTTTAGGTGTACCATTTCCATGTGCAATACCTTTCTGCTCATGGTACTGGACCTAGGGCCATCATAGACCTTCTATAACGGTGCACCGCACCTCTGGTCACAGTACCTAAGGTATGCAACAATAGTTCTATATAGGTCAATCACAAAGAAAGACTCCGATGTGCATCCTCCCGGGGTAGCGAACCCACACACCGTTGAGCTAACACCTTTTAATGGCGTGTCCCGACATACAAGGCTTGCAAGACTTTCTTTACTTTCATCATTCATTAATGCATGCATTCATCATGTTCCTCTTTTCATTATCTTTCATTTTACGTTACATAATACTTTCATTTCATTCACTAACATTCAACGTAAAGTCATGGAAAAGATAAACATACATAGTAAGGAACATCATCATACACAGTCATCATCATACATGGCATCATACATACAATATCATACATCATCATCATGCATACGCATCAATCGTACATCATAGCATGTCCATCCTAACATCTATGACCTCAAACCGTCAACTTACATAGCCCTGGGAACCTCCCAAGTCATAGCCTAAACTACACTTTTTCCAAAAAGTCTAAGTGTTCATCCACATTTCCCATACTCCATCCGCATTTGTTACCCGCATTTAATGTTACTCATCTGCATTTGGTATTACTCACCCGTATTTGGTGCTACTCATCCGCATTTGGTGTTACTCATCCACATTTGTTCCTGTTCATCCTCATTTACTATAGTTCATCCGCATTAACCTTACTTATCCATATTTCCCTCACTTGGTCACTATTCATCCGAATTTCGTCCATTGCTCATCCGTATTGACTTACTTAGTGGTAAATGCTCATCCGCATTACCTGTCATCCGCGTTGACTTATCAAGCCCACCATCATTGACTTTTCAAGCTCATCTGCATTGACTTTTCAACACTTAGGCAGATTCTAAAATATATCTTATGAGCCTAAAACATCAGATTTCAGTTCCCAATCCCCATCCATCATGTTCTAAGCTTAAGTCTTACCTTCTATGCCTTAGAAACACCATTATACATCATCAAGCATGAACATAGTCACACATCACAACATAACATCAACATTCACACAATCAAGCATATGGGTTCGAAACCCATTTTAATGAAAACATACATTCATGCATTTCCAGCCCCAAAATCAGTTAAAACGTGTAAAAAGAGGGGTTCTAGAACTCACCTTTACAGCTCTTGAGTATGGCTTCTTTCAAACTTGTTTTCAAATTGAATTCTACCTCCTAGAAACCCACTAAAACATACCCGAACATATACAAACACACATAAGCACCAACCCGAGGATATAACCAGTCAAGAACATCATAAATCCACGAATTCTTACCTTGAATTCACACTTTTCTTCTTCTTCCTTCAAAATCTGAGAGTTCTCTACTGCTCTTGCTACTTTCTCTTTCTAAAATCCGAATATTGGTGAGGTGTGTGACATATAGGCGGCCATACCACCTTTTACACCCACTTTTCAAACATTTCGTCCTTTTGGACACTTTATACCCCTAGACTTGGGTTTTATTTCTTTTTCTTCTTTTTCTTCACTTTATTCTTCTTTCTTGTCTTAAAAAATAAAATAACCGGGTGTTACAAGTCCACCCCCTTATATAGGTTTCATCCCCAAAACCTGTTATTTCTCAAAGAGTTGTGGGTAATGCTGTCTCATTTCTTCTTCAGTCTCCCATGTAGACTCGGATCCTCTCTTGTGCTTCCACTGTACATGCACAAGAGGAACCACTTTATTTCTCAACCTCTTCTCTTTTCGATCAGTGATTGCCACTGGTTGCTCCACATAATTGAGCCGTTCATCCACTTCAACATCCTCTAGTGAAACAATCATATATTCATCCACTAAGAACTTCCTCAGATGAGGTACATGGAATGTCGGGTGAATTCCACTTAACTCCTCTGGTAATTCCAGTCTATAGGCCACCTCTCCTACTCGAGCAAGGATTCGGAAAGGCCCTATATACCTTGCGCTCAACTTGCCCCTCTTTCGGAATCGGATGATACCCTTCCAAGATGAGACCTTTAACATAACCCGGTCACCCACCTTAAACTCAATCGACCTGCGTCGTTTATTAGCATACGACTTCTGTCTATCTTTAGCTGCCTTCATGAAAGCCTTGATCTTCTCAAGCTTCTCAATCGTAGCCTCGATTACCTCGATGCTCCCTAACTTCTTCTGACCAATATCACCCCAACACACAGATGTTTGGCATCTCCTACCGCATAGCATCTCATAAGGGGGCATACCAATGCTGGCATGGTAATTGTTGTTATATGAGAACTCAGCTAACGGTAAGTAGTCATCCCTATTTCCTCCAAAGTCGATAACACATGCCCGAAGCATGTCCTCCAATGTCTGAATGGTCCTTTTTGATTGACCATCAGTCTGAGGTTGATAAGCCGTGCTAATATGTAACCTCGTCCCCATAGCGTCGTGGAGTTTCTTCCAAAATTTGGATGTAAACCGGGTGTCACGATCAGACACAATAGACACCGGCACACCATGACGAGTTACAATCTCCTTGATGAAAAGATCTGCTTACCTCTTAGATGAATATGTCTCGCGGATCGGTAGGAAGTGAGCACTCTTCGTCAGACGGTCAACAATCACCCATATAGCATCATACCCTTTCGGGGTACACGACAACTTCATAATGAAATCCATGGTGATATGCTCCCACTTCCTTTCCGGTATATCCAAAGGTTGGATCTTCCCATATGGCTTTTGATGCTCGGCCTTCACTTGTAAGCAAGTAAGACACTTACTCACATACTCCACCACATCGCGTTTCATACCCGACCACCAATAGTCTTTCTTCATGTCCTGATATATCTTTGTAGCATCGGGATGAATAGAGTATTGAGTCTTGTGAGCTTCATCCATGATCCTCACGCGTAGATCCCCAAAACGAGGAATCCACACACATCCAAATCAGGTTCTAACACCAAGCGTGTTTTCACCCAATTCTGCGACCAGACCTCTCATTTTCTCAGAGTTAAGATGGTCTTCTTTCAATGCCTCATCTTAAAACTCTTTGACTTGCTTTATCACATCCGAGGTCATGATCAACTGATATGCTTTCACCCGAAGGGTCTCTCTTTTCGGCTAAGGGCGTCTGCCACCACATTGGCTTTGCCCGGATGGTAATGGATCTCACAATCATAGTCCTTTATAAGCTCCAACCATCGTCTCTGCCTCATGTTTAGATCTTTCTGCTCAAAGAAGTATTTCAAGCTCTTGTGGTTAGTGAAAATGGTGCACTTCGTCCCATAAAGATAGTGCCTCCAAATCTTTAGTGCAAAGACCACTGCTGCTAGCTCCAAGTCATGAGTAGGATAATTGACCTCATGAACCTTCAACTGCCGGGATGCATAGGCTATAACCTTCCCTCTCTGCATTAGTACACATCCCAGTCCCGAGTAAGAAGCATCAGAATAGACCACCAGATCTTCACTTCCATCGGGTAATGACAGAACAAGAACTTGAGTCAATCTCGTCTTCAATTCTTCGAACGCCTTCTCTTGAGCTTGACCCCATATGAATTTCACATCCTTCCGGGTCAACTTAGTAAGTGGAGAAGCGATCTTAGAAAATTCTTGGATAAATCTTCTATAGTAGCCCGCCAAACCCAAGAAGCTACGGATCTCGGATGGCGTCGTTGGAGACTTCCATTGCATCACAGCCTCCACCTTTGCCGGGTCCACCATGATCCCGTCAGGATTCACCACATGACCCAAGAATTGTTTCTCTCGCAACCAGAACGCGCACTTGGAGAATTTAGTGTACAACTTCTCCTTTCTCAACGTCTCCAAAACCTCCCGAATGTGACATGCATGCTCTATCTCGTTCCTTGAATAAATCAAGATATCATCAATAAACACAATCACTGATTTATCCAACATCGCCCGACATACTCGGTTCATCAAATCCATGAAAGTAGCTGGCGCGTTGGTCAAACCAAAAGACATGACAAGAAACTCATAGTGACCATAACACGTGCGAAAAGCTGTTTTAGGGACATCCTGCTCTTTCACCTTCAGCTGATGGTAGCCTGATCGAAGATCTATTCTTGAAAACGAACTGGCACCTTGAAGCTAATCGAAAAAATAATCTATTCTCGGTAAGGGGTATCAGTTCTTCACTGTCAACTTATTCAGCTCACGGTAGTCAATGCACATCCTCATACTACCGTTTTTCTTCTTTACAAACAGGACCGGAGCACCCCAAGGAGAGATACTTGGCCTAATGAAACCCCTTATCAAGTATCTCTGGCAACTGCTCCATCAACTCTTTCATCTCAGTAGGAGCCAACCGATACGGTGCCTTGGCAACAGGTTGGGCGCCCGGTATCAAGTCAATCTGGAACTCAATCTCACGGTCAGGTGGCACTCTTGGTAAGTCTTCTGGGAACACGTCTGGAAAGTCACACACAACCGGTACATCAGACAGTTGTGGTGTTGGCGTATCCACATCCTTTACATAGGCCAAATAGGC
>BJCM01212524.1:0-10633 GCA_018326385.1 Flaveria bidentis
GAAGTTGTTCATGCGTATGGTCCATTAGCATGGGCCATTCGCATGATAACTTCATGTTATTAAGTTTGAGTGTATTAAATGTTATAACATTATATATTAATTCATACAACCACAAACCTATATACAAGTCAATATGCGCTACTCAACTCATTAATGAAATATTAAACATTATAAATCACAACCAAACATTCTCATTTCATTAAATACCCAAGCATTACATAAGTGTAAGACATTCAAGACATATTACATTAAGATCCGAATCTAGGTACATATGTATCAACAGTACTTATGGGGCATTTGTGGTGGTGACTGAGTGGTTGTGGCCGTGGTGATGGGGCTGTTGTGGTCGCGACCGGGTGGTTGTGGCGGTGGTGACGGGGCTGTTATGGTGGTGATCGTGTAGTTATGGCGATGTGATAGGGTTATTGTGGTGGCGATCGGGTGGTTGTGTTAGCGGCGGGGTGGTTGTGGTGGTGGTGATGGGGTTGTCATGGTGATGATCGGGTGGTTGTGGTGGTGGTGATGGGGGTGGTTGTGGTAGTGGTGATGGGGGTGGTTGTGGTGGTGGTTATTTGAAGAAGATGATGTTGATGGATGGGACCCACAAGGTTTTTTATGTATGTTTTAATTTTAAGGGTAGTTTCGTCATTTTAATAATAATTTTAACAGAAACATTAACAGTGTTACTTATTTGAACTCAAATGGAGATAAAAAAAAACATATTGACTCAAATGAAGATAACATGAAACGTCAGGGGCCGGATGGTAATTTTGAAACCGTAGAGATGCAAGTGGTTAAAATGAACAAACGTCAGGGATGCAAATGGTAATTTACTCTAACAAAAAAAAAGTAAACACATATAAAAGTTTCCATTGTTCCCCTCTATCATTAAAAATAATAATAATAATTTATAAAAATACAAAAAAATCTTGTTTTTTACGAACGTCATTTTACACATATGTAATATCTAAAATTACATATATGTAAAACAAGATTTACACATATGTAAAGACTAATTTACACATGTGTAAGCAACGGGTGGACAATTTTTTTTAAAATGTATATCAATATGGTAGGCATTAGAAAGATAAAAATGCTAAAATTAATGGTGATTTTTTTTAAAAAATAATGTCGTGAAAAAAAGTTATGAACGTTTTAAAAAAAGTGAGAGTGGCATGTGATTTGCATGTGACTTAAATGTGTGACCCATATTGGTTCCTAGAATTCTCATAAAAAATAGTGGCATGTGATAAAAAAAATATTAAAATGTATAAGTGAATGAAATTGTTGAATTAGTTATATAAGTAAGCAAACAAGCGGGTTCGTCACTAAGTAAGTAGCTAGACTGCTTACTTTCAACCAATATCAATAGATGGCAAAAAATTCGCCTAGTTTGCTATGAATAGAAGCTTATAGGTTTACTTTAGAATACAGATTTCTTAAGAATACTTTATTATAATGAGAATCTTGAGTACTCAATATCCCATTGGGTGTTGTTAATAGTTGTTTTTGAAGTTCTAGTAAGAGCACGAGTAAAGAGACTCTACATCAACATGTCATAGACGGTTTTAAGGTATGTCTCATTTAAGTTATGTCAAGTTAGTTATTATTTATTCTATTATTATTATTATTAATAGGAATAGTATTTGTGTAGTATTATTACTTTTAGGCGTAAGGACTATTGTTAGGATGGGTATTGGGTAGCCTAAAGCCAATATCCAACCAAATAATAACTAGTTAGTTGTATCATTATCTAACTTAGAATTGCTTAAACTCTATCAAAACCCTGAGATATAACAAGATCGTACTAGGAACTGTTATCAACTATTAGACAACTCTTAAACAAGTGAGTTACTATGTTTATTTATAAAATTGTGATTGTATACTCGTTTTGTCTAAACCGGTTATATACAAGAATGTTGTTGGTGTGCAATTATCGATGGGGGTATGTTCGGATCCTTATATGCTTATGGGATGTTTCGAAATAGTTGAAAAGAGGATATGATTACTCGTATGCATCATGACACAACCATATCTATGCGATGGTCAGGGGGTCTATCAAACCCATTGTTGGTGGTTGTGAAAAGGTCATGATTGGTACGTATTATCCCTGACCCAAAATATTTTAACCTATGTTTGTATGCATGTCAATTATGTTGTGTTGTGTATTTTTAACTGTATAACATGAGCTCGCCAACATATGGTTGGCGTCGTTTTGAGTAAACATGTAATCAGTGAGACAACTCTAGAAACAATGGGATAGTGGACCCTGAAGCCATAGAAATGTATGTTTAATATTGTAAATAAATAATGTAGTGTAACCAGAATGTTATAAGTTTTGAATGAAAACTCAGTTTACTTCCGTACCAAGTTGTATAAATTATACATGATCGCTCGGTTATGGATGGGGTGGCACATTTATATTAGTAGTTTATTTAAAATTTTAATACATATAATTACGTAGGTATCATATTATTTTTAGTCGTTCGATTGATTGAGAGGCAGGGAGTTTATCTAACTACTTAAAACTCTAATTAGAAAAACCAAACTACTAGAAAAGAAGGCTTGGCCTTACACTTATAAGGGCAAGTTGTCTTACATCTATACTAGTCACTCATATATTTTCTATTTTTGTTGACTTTTAAATCCATTTATTGTTATTAGTTGGAGTTAATTACATTAATGGTCCTAATGGTTTATTTAAAATAGCATGTTTGAATACTAAATATATTAAATATTAAGTTTGGTTATTGTGTTTTCATTTTTTGACGAGTTTGGATATCAACACTAATTTTTTTTAGTTTTTATGCTAAGTTGAAGGACATATAAGTCTTTTTAACATTATAAGGACAAATTATGTAGCTTAGGTGAGGTGAGGATTTGGTTTTGTAATTTTATTAATATATCATATCCTTCTATTTTTTCCACCACCACCTTCATCAAGATCTTTAAATCCAGCCAAATCAAACTAAGATGATGTTGATGTTGTTGAATATGAGTCGAGTTCTTCCCTATCGACCTAAAACTACTCGAATTCATGAGGTGTGACAAATGTTGCACGCCATCACCATCACCTCATAGACAACACAATATCTTCAATACTCTAGAATCATAGATCTATTTAATCTCAATTATGGGTAAGTCAAGACGAGAGGGGCTTCTTTTGATTTGATCCCTTTGGTGGTGCTTCGTAAACCTGATGATGAGATAGGGATCGAAAGGGCGGTGGAAGTGATTCAAAGGTATTTTAGGTGGTTGTTTCTTCCAGTATGCCACCGATTTAGATCTAGAACCTACATTGCAATTTTGTTGGTGATGCTTCCATCGGGTATAGATTCATTAAGGTGGTGGGCGAAGATGGTGGATAAAATCATCTGAAGGGTATTGACTAAAGTGATGGTGGTTGGTTAAGGGGTGGATTGAATGGTGGTGGTGGTCTCATGCGAGTGGTAAAGGGCACGACATTGGGTTGGGATTTATTTTTTGTTTTATAGTTAATTGCACAAATAGTCTTTGAATTAACATGTTGTTTGAAAGTCGTTAGATGAACTCCAATAAAATATAAGATATGATGATTTAATCTTAAAAAAAATTAAAAGATTATTAAAATTTTTTGCAGGCGATTAAACCTCAATTAGAAATCTAAATTATCAAACAATCAACAAGCAAAAAGATCTAGAAACAATACTATAGTGTTTACATTGTATTTTCCAACAAAATACTCTCCTTTCTAGAAACCGAAATATTGTTCAACTGCCTTAATAAATATACAATATTTTACGAATTTTATTAATCTAAAGTTAATATTTTATATTCTATAGTTATAATACCATAAATTTTTATATATTATGTACGATTAATAGTCTTTTCATTTGATATATGAAAAATTTATTTTACTTTTTGCTATTAAATAAAACATTAAATACTTTGTTGTGCAGGGAATAATAAAAATAATACTTTTTTAAACGGCAGGAATAATAACCCTCAATTAACCAACATCCAAAGGTCTTTGATGAACAATGATTAATCTTCATCGACACATGATATCATAAAAATATAACATGCAAAACCGATCACATAATCAAATCTCAGATGAGTTAACGCTCATCGTCATTGACCTAAATATTAATATTTCCCCAAGATAAAATAGATTGCAGAGACAAACATCTAAAGTGAATAATGAAAAGAGGAACAACAAAGTTGGTCCGCAACTGCTCTACATAAACCCAGAAAACTCACTTGAAACACAACAAACCCTTTTCTCTCCGTATAACACACATCGAAGGGGGCAAAGTGAAATTCCAGTGAAGGCGATCACGATGCAGTGGTGACGGGGCAGTCGATGCTAACTGACCGCAATGACAAGAGAGAGCATGTTGTCTCTCTACAACCGAAACTAAACACGTTACATGTTATGCCGACACAATATTCGTTATTGCATGCCCATGATGAGTACATGATTTTGATGCAATATTATAACACATATGGGAGTAATAAGCAGTTTGTATCGAGTTAGCGTAACCAGTATATACCGAACAAAGACAGTACCGGCATTTGATTTGAGCTAACTTTGGGATCGATACTAGTCGTTATCGGTATCGGTACTCGTACCTAATTAATGATTCGGCATGATAGTCGGTATTCACTTTTCACCAAATTCAATATTAGAAAACATGTGAATTTTGATACGAATTTGATAAATATAACAATGAAGATAACAAAATAAAGAAGAAAAAAAAAGAGTGAAATGAAGATAAAACAAACAAAACACACCGAGTGGAAAGGAAGATAAAAACTAGTTAAGTTGGTTATTTTGAGGGTTTGTGATAAGATAAAACAACAAGGAGGTAAAGTGTATAAGCGGAAAAAAAAAGTATTCAACATTCTTCCCATATGCTAGCTTCCATTTATCCCCTCACAATCACAATTCACAATCACAATTCACAATCACAATTCACAATCACAATTCACAATAACAATTCACAACCCCTGTCTTGTGAAAACCAAAATCAAATTACAATACAAACGCAAATTCACCATCATAATCCCACCAATCTTCGTTATGATCGTGAATCAATCAATGGAGCACTGAATCCCCCAACAACTGTTTACATCCACAACAACAATCACAAGCTACACATTCTGCAATCGTATACGCAGATACATACAGATTTCTACATCTATAGATGAGGTGTAAGAACCACTACTCCGATCTCAGTAGCACCGTCGGCGTATGCGCTAGCTGTCTCCGGCATCGTCTCCACTCTCTCATCGCTGCTGAACAACAAATCCAATCGCAGATTCAATATTCCGACGGAAAACACCGCAACTTCGACAACAATCCGTCGCAATTCAACTGCCGCAAATCCGATCGTTCCGATGACACTCGTCGTAACGATCATCGTCTTCATCCTCCTGCTCTTCATGTTCAACGCCATCGCCGTAGCGTCTCCGATCAACTCTTTCACCGTACGCCGGAGGTCAGACTCCCTACTACCAATACGAAGAAGAAACGGACTTTTTTCCGATTGCTTTCGTTTAACATATTCAGATCTAGAAACCGTAAATCAACGGATACTCTTACGGTTACGGATCCTAGGGCATCCGATTCATCTGTCAGAGAATCGCGTGGTGGAAACAACGCCACGTCGTCGTCGTCGTCGTGGTTCTCCGCCAGTCGGAACCGTCACCGGAGGAAGCACACGCTTTGCACCGGTGAATCCGCAACCACCGCCGGCGACGGTCCGGTCCGGCGGCAGCACTGCGGAGGTCGAGGAATGTCTCCAGCGAGAAACTCCGACGTGGTCACCGGAGACGTTGAAACCGAATCACAGAACGCAACAGAGTCGTTGAAACACACACCGCGGCGGACGCCGGTGGTCCGGCGCGGCGGCAGCGGAGGACACGTGAGGAACATCTCCGGTTTGAGTTTTTGCTTGAGTCCTTTGGTTCGTGCGAGCCCTAACCCTAACCTGCAATGGAACCACAAGGGGTTGCCGCCGGAGGTCGTGCTACCGGCGGACGGCGGAGCTCCGGCGAAGCCTCACTTATCTTACGCTAAGTCGTTTTGCGCTAACAGATCGAGGAAACTTGTTGATTACGGGAGGCCGAACCGTTGATTTGGATGACCGGTGTCTTTGACTTCCGTTGACTCAGCAATAAAGTATATGATTTTTTTTCCTCTTGGTTATCATTAAGTACTAGATTTTTTATTATACTAAACTTTTTTTTGTACTGTAATTATGAAATTAGAAGTGGGTATAGTTTACTTCACAAATTTGACCTCGTATTTAGATATGAAAAGACATTTATTCTAATGATATTTTTTAGTGTTAAATGGTATCTAATTCTTTAGAGATAAAGAGGTTCAAGTTTCGTAAAGAAAAAATAAAAATTGATTAAATAAGTATATGAGTTGTTGCATGTAGAAGTGTTTGGATTTTGGTAATGGTATGTGATTTGTTTTTTTAAACAATAAGGTTAGATGTTTGTTGTTACGTGTGTTGCGGCGGTAATATTGTGTGGTAAACATATGTAAAAAAACGTATAAAATTGTGATAACTCAGTTTTAAAGATCGAACAAAGATACAAAACAGTTGTATAACAATACCGAGATCTTTTGGTGGGTATCACTTTTATTACCAACATGTTACCGTAAGTTGATATAAGCTACGATACTAAAAAAATTATTTTGAATACAACGTGTTTAAATAAATATATAAAACCAAGATGAAAAGGAAAAAAAATAAACATAACCAAAATTAGTTATTGCATATGAAACGGTTATGTATTCAAATAACCACCCGGTGTTACATACTGTCAACAATAACTACAAATTCTTATATGGTTATTTCATTTCCTATTTGTGGTATGTTTTGTACTAAACGCATCAATAAAAACGAACGATTTCATATAAAAACATTGGTCCAATCGTCATTCCGAAACACCTTTTTAGGGTTAATTTGTGACATATGCTTTCTAATTTCATCCAATAATGTTCAATTAGTTCATAAGAAGCTAACAATTTTGTTTTAATTTTCCGAGTCAAGATTGTTAAAGGATCATTCATTCTCTAATTAGTCTCACACATAAACATACAATTCTATATTTGCAACAAATTCGTGTAAAATTCGTTGCTAATATTTTAGATGAGACATTCATATATGTAGAAATTATCATGTATGGATGATATAATACATTATTCTAATTGCTTCATTTTTATCGTTTTTTGTTTGGGTTTGTGTGGGAGTGTGCTGGCAGTTGATGGTGGTTTTGTTTCTAGATGAGCTGCACCTAATGAAAGAGAATATATCATAACTAATAAACATTATCTAAATAAAAAAATATATATGTAATCAAAATAGTAATTTAGCTATTCTAGCATATAATAAACACATAGAAAGCATCGTAAGATAATTATTTATTTTTTCATTAAGAGCTATTTTAATGTATGACTTTCATTGATATATGATGTTACGTTTTTTCAATAAAGTATAACATCTCAAATCGTTATTATTGTAGTTACAAAAGTTATAATTGTCAAAAAATCAAAAAAGAGTTGAAAAGGTCTAATAATATAAGATTTGACTGGAGTTTTGGTCGGTATCTTGATTTAAAAGTCTATGCATGAATAATGGCTGAGTGAAGAAGAGTTGGGGGTGGGCTTTTTAGCTAATATCGTCAAACTAGACTTTATGTCTTTTAGTATTATTTAATTACATGATTGTGATATAAAGTTAATAATTGTCTAACCACAATTTTTTTTTATTTTTGTTCATTTATTACTAAACTGAAGAATCTTATTTTTCTTTTACTTGATTTATAGAGTCATAGCTAAGTAGTCGAGCGAGCTTGAATTTAGCTTGAGACGCTGATATTTTAGATTAACTTGGCTCAAAAACGTTTGAGACGCTGATATTTTAGCTTGAGTTGCTTGTATGTTTATGGAATTTTGAAATTTTGCTAGGGATAGTAATGAAACCTGAATTGGAAGGAGGGAATATTCAAAACCCAAAATATTCTGGATGGTTATAAAGTCAAAGTTATGAGGTATAGAATTACTTTGAATTTTTTTCATGGTATGAAACATGTATGGGATTTGATAGTATACCGGTTTACTTAACTTGTTACTCGATTATATACCAACATGATTTTCTTTTTTGGTTATTTAAGTATGTATCATATGTATCTAATATTCTTTCCATGATTTCAACTATCCCATGCCATTTACAAATCTTAAATTTTCCCAAAAGACAATTAGTACTCAAGATGCCACAAGTCCACGACCTAGTCATGGCATCCGCTATAGATCGATTATATGTCTTATTTTTTCTAAACAACATGAACAAATTTATCAATTAAAAACACCCTACTAGCAAGTAGCTAGAAGGAACAAGTTTATGCAGCAAGTTATGAGACTTGAACGAAGAACACATTACATCAAAATGCTACTCAATGAGTGTATTATTTGCTTCGTTTGTTATCTGGTTGGACATGTTGATCATTATATCCTATGTAATTACCTAGATGTTTGGTCATGTCAATTGAATAATCTTCTCATTTCTTGTGTTAAAAATAAAAATATATGCACAATTATCAATTCAGTTATTAAATATGTCATGATATTTCTTTATCAGAGTAATAGACATTTGTGTTAATTGTAATGATTAGAGGTGATGAATTGTAACATTTGTAATTATATATATGAATATCCATAAGAAGGGGAGAGATCATCGAACCCTATTCTATCCTGGTATTAGAGCATAGGGCTCTATACCTAAAACCCTAATTTTATCACCAACAATGTGCTTGATCACATACTTCCACCCGAGGATGCATCCTCTGAACATGATGCGGAATGGAAATAGTTAGATGCCATTGTTAAACAATGGATCTATGGCACCATCACAAGTGATCTATTGATGACCATTTTCAGCAAAGGCGCAACCGCTGTCGATGCATGGAACAATGTTGGAGCATATATTGTCATATATAGTGTGTCCATCACTTGACGAATAGTCTAGGCTTAATGTAATACACCTGATATGTTGTAAACACATGAAACTGGGTCATTCACAGGAGCATATGCGAATGAGACTCAGTTGTACGACTGAATCATGCTAATGGACCAGTCGTGCGACTGAGAGATGCTATTGGGCCATTCGTAAGACTGAACCATAAGTATGGTCCAGTCGTATGACTGAACCTTACGTATGGTCCAGTTGTACGATTGAACCATACACATGACCCAATCGTACAAATGGGCGCAGTCGCATCTGATATGGGCTGAGGCCTATAAATACCAGTTTCATTGTGTAGAAAGGAGGAGTGTACCCGGGGCCTAGGTGCTGCCGGATGAGAGGGGAGATCATGCTTGATCTCCCCTTGCCAAGAGTCTTGATTCTTATGTTGAACGAGCTTGTAATCATTAATTTTTATCAATGAAACCATTATATTCTTGTTCGTTCTATTGTTTGTCTCTTGGTTTTGGTTTATGTTTCCTTCCATTAAGAACACGCTCGGATGTCAACCGATCCAGCGACTTTACAATTGGTATCAGAGCCAGTTACTGCTAGAATGATCTAACAATCATTCTAGAAACCCGAGCTCTTGATTTCTGGATCTATTTCATGTTCTTTGACGTCAAACCCGCTTCGTGTTCTTCGTGTTTTGCTCAGATTTTGTTACGTGGGTTGTTTCTATGTTAAAATCGAATTCGAAACCACGTTCTTATCATCCTTGCGAATCTGATGATGTCTATTTTATTTTGGTTCATGTAAAATTCATCAGATTAGGGTTTTTGGCAACAATGGCGGCTGTAGATCTGAAAATCTGCGTGCAGATCTGCTCATGCGACTAGACTATGAGTATGGACCATTCGTATGACTGGACCATGCTAATGGACCATTCGTACGACTGGACCATGCGACTGGACCAGTCGTATGTTCAGTAGTGCGACTGGACCAGTCGTATGTTCAATCGCACGATTGACTCATCCGCATTTGTCCAATCGCACGATGGACTCATCCGCATTTGTCCAATCGCACGATTGACTCATCCGCATTTGTCAAGTCACACGAATATATCATTCGTATCATCCATTCACACGAATGTGATATTTTTCCTCCATGTCATACGAATGAACGGTGTTCCAGATAAAAAAAAGAGTCTGGAACTGCCTCTTGCATAGATTTGAGGATGAGCGAAGCATATTCATCTTGAGGTTCTTTTGTCAAATAAGTTTGATGGATACCCTATTATTCTTTGGACTTCCAGAATAGATGAATGTAGTTAGAACACGAAAAAGAGAAGAAAAGATGTCAGCAGTCGGTGCTGATCTTATGGGGTAGTCAGGAGCATCTGACTATTTATGGGCCAATCAAGTTATATCTATCCACACAGAGAGGATTCTTATTCTTAGGGGGAATCCATGTATAGAGAAATTGAAGATGCAATCAGAAAGTGATGATGTGAGCTGGTTTCTGATGATGAATCTGAGTGCATGCTGATTTGTTTGAGATTGTCAGCTGTGGATTGGAACCTTCTACCTTTTGCCCAATACACCGTATGAAGACGCCAGAAGAGCACAATGTCTATATATTGGGATATGCTGAATTTGAGGGGGAATTTCTGT
>BJCM01212527.1:0-17936 GCA_018326385.1 Flaveria bidentis
GGGAAGGGGGGCCGAAGGGAAGGGGGCCAAAGTGGGTCGACGGTGGCGAGGTAGCGACGGTGGCGAGGTGGCGACGATTGTGAAGGGGGAGTGGGGGAGGGGGGTATGTGGGGAAGAGAAATGTTAGGGCTCAAATGAAGGATTCAGAAGACTTTAGAAGAGGTTGTGAAGACCTTGTTCCACATCTTCTCTGTACAGATGTCAGGAAGACGTTTTTTTTAATGAAACGTCTTCCAGAAAACAAACAGTCTGCGAAGTAAAAACCTCTTCCCGCGTCTGCGAGCGCGCAGATGAAGAGGTGGGGAAAAGGTTTTTTCAAAAAACAAACACCCTCTAAGTGTGGTGATAAATGATATTCTCACATCAATCAAAGGTTGTAGGTTCAAGTCCTAATAACAATGATTTATCTTGAATTATTCAGATGTTGTTTATTGATATGGAGTTTAGATTAAAATGATTTTTCATATCTATGGTTTCATTAAAATTATCATTTGACTTCAAAGTTCTAAATTTTATCATCTGAATCCTAAGATTTCACTAAATAAAGTTATTATTGAATTATTGGACTACACTTAATTAACACCATTAACTTTTTTTCGTTAACTTTCTAATATGAGTGGCACTTTAGTCAAAATACTTATTAAATTAAGAAATTGCCTCACATGAATGGTTTTATGTGTTTAGTCTCTACAGGTAATTATTATTGCGATTTGACTCCATCCATAAGATAGAATATAATCTAAGGATGATCACATAAAAGTAGTTCTTTTCTAGCTTTATAAAGCATACATCATGTAAAAATAAAAATAAAAAATTAAACAAACATGTCATATGACAGCAACTAATTGAATCATAACTATAAAACACGGATTATCGTAAAATTAAAAAAATAATGAACAATATGATAGTAAAAGTATATTTATAACAATCATAAAACACCAATCATAATAATTATAAACCTTAAACCAAAACAAATTGTGATGTAACTGCATGTATAAAACCCATTACGTGAGGCTAGTTCTTTATTTTGTAATTCTTTTGACTAAAATATTTTTTATGTTGGAAAGTCAACTGAAAAGTTAACAGTGTTAATTAGATATAATCATAGGTATTTAAATGACAATTTAATGAAACATTTAAACTTAAATGATAAAATTTAAATATTTGAATTTAAAATAGTAATTTTATGAAATCATAAGGATGAATTAAAACATCTAGCTCTATTTTTTTTGAACGACCAACGAATAATTTTTAAGCCCGGTCACCCGGGTAAACCCAATGGCGAAAGGTCACCCACGCTCGCGAACACAAACAACGCAGGTGACCCGGCTCACTCACCATTCCAAGGAAAACCCACCACCTAAAGGCCCACTATGATAAAACCTTTGACCCACTAGGAGCATATTGCACCTAATGAGACTCCAACCCATGACCTTTACTTTGGAAAGACATAGGGTGCTTCCTCCTAAACCAATTGATCTAGAACTCATTGGCGAGAGAAAAATTATTAAATATAAGATCTTAAATTCAAAGGCTAAAAAATTGATTATATTATGATAAATAATTAAAATCTTAAATGATAGACGAAAAGTATTTTAGTCTTACCATCATTTTCAAGTTTCATTTTCTTTAAACGCTCATAAAAGATAATAGTAAAGTAAAGTATCGGTAAAGTATGATAGTAAAGTAAAGTGATAGCTAAAGCTAACAGAATAGTTAATGAAAAGGTGAATGATCAAGTAAAGATTAATAAAGGTTGATATATAAAAGTAATTTGATGAAAAAAAAGCTGGCCACGCTATGAGTTACCCTACTGATTCAATACTAACATTATGAAGAGATTAGTATTTGTTTATGTAATGATATTTTTAAAAGATTGACGGATGAAGAAAAATGTATGACAATTTATTTCCGCAATCTTGATTTTTGGTTGTTTAAAGTTTAGAAATTATGTTTTTTTTTCTGATGTATAACATCCAACTGTAAGGTTGTTCGGAATTAAGGCCCAATTTAGTTATAGCCATTAGATCAAAATTAGTAAACCTTCGAATGCTTTCGATAGTTGCTCACATTTTTTCAGGGTACTTCTAATAATAATCTCATAAGTGTGTGTACGTATGCTTGCGTGCGTGTGTGCAAATGTCTCTGTGTGAATGTGAATATAACATGTTTGGATAAAATAAAAAGTGTTTTTATTGTGGATGTGTAGAAAGTTATTTAGACATTTAAACAAGTCAAAATCAATGTCTAAGATAATGTCATGACATGCCATCATAAAATGAAAGTTGTTTACCGACGGAAAATAGTTGTTTATACACATTTCACACCCTCATATCTTCATATGAAAAAAAGAACTAATTTGTAAAGAAATCGACTTCTCTTTGTATGTGTAGGAGAGGTTAATTCTTAACATTCTGTAGTGCGAGAATACACCGAAAAAAATTACATATTCATTTTTTTCAATCTTATAACATTAAAATTATATAATGGTTATTTTTTCTTATTCATATAACATGGAATTCAAATTAATAAAATAATATAGCTTCGTTGTTCTTTCATACATTACTTCTCACATGTATTAAAATATAATGTTGTTCGATAATGAAACATATGCATGTAATATAATGATGTCATATATATTTTAATGTAAATGAATTAATTATCAATTTAATCATAATATTCATTAAAAAATCAAGAGATGTGAAACACATACTTGTTTGAGTTTATTATAATATTCGATATTGAAAACTTTACTAGGACTGAAGTCCCTAATCAACAAGGGTTCCAATGGGGCAATGGCGGGGGTTCGGGAGCAACCCCTAATAGCGGGTTCCAAGAGACGGTAGCCCCTACTAGGGTCCAAATGGTAAAGACCATGGTTAAGGTCGAAATGGCTTCATCAAAAATGCATTTTTTTATTTTAGTAAAACTAATTTCTTAAAAAAACACATTTACAAATATTTAAAAAAAAATCACATTTGAAGTTCAAGTGGAAAAAGACATATTTTTAATCATTCTTGAATTGAAATGAAAACTATCAAATGGTAGTTTTCAACCACATCTCCGAAAATCAAATTGCTTTCTCATTTTGTTCACTCTCGAATTTCTTCTTCTGGTTCACTAAAAACACATAAGATTCATACTTTGATCTTAATCAACATCTCCGTGCTATTTGATTGAGATATTCGTGAAAATCAACAAATAATTTCAATCTGAAAGTGTTTACATGACTTTTAAATTATCCAGGCTTTGATTTTAAATTCTCTACATGTGACCTACACATATATGAATAACTATATTAATAGTCTTATACCTAACTTACACATGTATATGTAATAAAAGATTTAGAATTTATTAAGTATAATAAAAATTATATAATTTTGATTCCTTTAAGTGTTACTGAAAAAGTACATAGAGGGGAAGATTTAATGTTTGTTGACTAAGTGAAGTCTTAGGCCGGGGCTATCCACCGTCCCACCCTACAAAGTAGGACCATATTAACTACCAGCCTAAAGGCTATTAGATGTGTTTGTAAATAAATCTGTTCAATACCATTGATTCTTAACTAACCGATTAAAATAAAATATCTATAACATGTAAATATATAAAGATCATGAGTTCAAGTATCACTTTAAATAAAATGCTCAAAAGTTTTCTCAATATTAGGTTTCTTCCTAAGCAAAGTGCTTAAAGGTTTTTTCAACATTATGTTTCTTCCTAAGGGGTTGGGGTGCGGTTCTAGCTGAGAAACGAATATGTGGGCCCGAGATAATACCTATCACCCAAACAAGTTCGCATATTTGTCGTTCAAAGAAAAATAAAAAAATAAACCGGTTCAATGGTTCATATAAACCAGAAATATGGGCTGAACCGGGCTAACCAATTCAGAATCCATAATTAAACTGATGGACCAAAACGGTTAGTCGGCCCAGATCCATCAAATCGGCCCAGTAAATGTAATAAACTTCTTCCTTATTAGTCAACATGAAGGTAGTTTTTGATATAAAAACAGATTTTGATTGTGTCTCACTAGGTAAGTTGGTTTGACACTCATCATCATTATAGTCAAATTGATTTTTAATTTTTTATAAATTATTTTTTATGCTTTTTATATTATATTAGTTATTTAATTTATTATGATTTATGACTTTTTTTAGTTTTTTAAGGTAACAAATAACAAGTAACGTTGCCACGCAAAATGCGACGTGACCACCTAACGTTGTGGTATGGACATTAATAAGGTTAAACACATGTTGTGGTATGGACATTAAACATGTTGTGGTATGGACATTAATAAGGTTAAACACATAAAAGAAACATATTAAAGCAATATTATGCTTCATACATATGACGTAATAATTAAAAAAACTAATTTAAACGAAAGACACACGTTTTATAATGGAGCCGTACAATAACATTACCGTGGTTAATTAGACCTTGCGGGGGTGTATGCAAACTTGATTATGTGCGTACAATCTAATAACTAAAATAAAGAAATTTATTTAAAAATTATTAGAAAAGAAAGAAAATTATTAAATGAGAAAGTATTAAAAAAACCACAAATACCCAAAAGGAAAAAAAATATAGGAGCCAAGGCTTGAAACGCATCTCCCACCTCTAAAGAAAGAAGTCAAATCAGATGCATGGTGTTAAAATTCAGAAACAAAATACTTAACCACAACTTTATTTGAAAAAAAAAAGAAAAAAAGATGTATCAATGAAAGTTTGACATGTGACAAGAATGGTGGATTTCCCACCGATCTTGTTAAACGAGTTAGTATATAATTTGTTTAAATTCTGACAGGTTTGGCATGTGAAATATTAGAGTTGTAGATTTTTAATCGGTTTATGTTGTTAATAAAAAAACCCTCACGTGTGAAAAGGTTGACTTGATACCATGTTGGATGTTGCGGAAATCCCCAATTAGAGTTTCATGTATTGATGAGCATATATAAAGTTTACAAGTACAAGAAAAATATAAATAATCACAATGAGGTCACTACATACGTATATAAACTGCTATAAAAATATTATTTTTAAAGATAAAATGGATTTTAACAATCCAAACTATGGCCTAGTGGCGGATAATAATCCATACAATCAAATTGGCCGATAACAATCCCAGTTTTGTACCAATAACAATCTTAGTAGTATATTTATTTATTTGTTTACATTTAATTTCCACTTGATTTGAGTCATGACGGTAATTGTGAATGAAATAAAGAGACGCACTATGAAATGAAATGAAAAATAAATGAAATCAAGTGTAAATCAATAAAAGCTATGTTACTACGATTGTCATTAGAACAAAATCAAAAGTTGGGATTATTATCCGCTAATTTAATATAATAGATTATTATCGACAATAGGTTATAGTTTTAATTATTAAAATTCTAATTTTTTTAAATGTTCTACATATAATAGTTGTTTTTTTCTCTTATCCTTCACTTTATATTATATTTACTTCATTTTGGTCTATCCTAGTATCCTTTGAAAATTAGCATAGTGGTTTGAATACATCACTCCTAAGTGTAGACAGGGTGCTCGACTCTGACTTTGCCCCCATACATTTCTTTTGCTTGGAGTCATTGTTTTTAATAAGATTCGGATAGTAGAAGAAAAATAGTAGGTACTAATAAATCGATACCTACTTAGATAAATCGACATCCACTTAGATAAATCGACACTCGCCTGGATAAATCGACACCCACTGCACCTATACGCCGCATATGATATCATAGGCGGCGTATAGGATCGAAAACATGGAAAATGAGGAAAATTCAGGGGGGCTGTCAAATTGTTATATGCCACAAATAGCCCTATATGACCCCCTATGCGACACATATAGAGCTATACGATGCGTATAGCGAATTTCGACACTAACTACGAGTAAAAATTCAGGGGGTTGTCATATTGCTATACGACACATATAGTCTCATACGACACATATAGCCTCATACAACACATATAGCCTCATACGGCACATATAGCCCTATACGACCAACTCCCTATACGACGCGTACGAGGCTATATGACACATATAAAAATTTGGGGTGTTAATTTATAATTATGGGATGTGTAAATAACCAAACCCAATAAAAATCAAAAACCCTAAAACACACAAAAAAATTGTTTAAAAGGACGTGCTCCATTATTCTTTAAAGCAACAGTTATTTTTCGGATTATTTATTTTCTTTTGTTATTCAAATAGCATTTCTCATTTTGTTTTGTAAGAATTTTGTTTTCCTACCTTTAACACATTTATTTATAAATGAAAAATAAACTACATCATTACTCATTATATTTTATCTAAACAACTTATTATAGAGGTTATTGTTTTTTTTCCAATTATATGTAAAGTTGTAAACTAAGGGGCTGTTTGTTACAACCAATTAATGGTTCAGATATTTAAATGGTTTAACATTTAATAATTCAGACCGTTTGTTTCGCGAGCAATTGCCTGAATGGTTTAGAAATTTGTCTTAGAATGGTTAATTATTAATCAAATGTTGAATGGTAAAAACATCTTATCTGAATTGGTTAGATATTTGTCTTTAAATCATTAAGCCATATACTAATTTTTAATGATTCAGACATTTTAATAGTTTAACTGGTTCAAACTTTTTATTACTTCAACACTTCATTATTTAAAAATTGTCAAACATCCCCTAACTAAGGTCTATCAAGTGGTAGGTCATGACATTACTCTTAAAAAAAAGGTTGTCATTTACCCATGTACCGTGGAACCATAAATTTTTAACAAAAACACCTGTTGGTCGGTTGGTAGCTGCACACTTCACAAGTCAGGAGATGCAGTTCAACTCTCGGCTTTTTTTTTCTTTTGTTTATCGTTATCTTTTTTCCTTTTTTATTAGTTATCATGTTCTCTTGTTTTAATAATTTGGCTTTAGTTCGTTATGTCTCTACAAAAGATATACTTTTTTTCTGTTTTTATCTACGTTGCAATATAGGTTTGGTGCTTAATTTCTATTCCAAAGATTAACATATATAATTTGAAACAATGTAATGTTTATAAAACGAATATACACGTATGATAACCCCGTTACATCGCGCGAGCATACTTACTAGTAATCTAGCAATTAAAAGATTGGTCAAGCATTTACTATAATTTTAAGATTTGAATACTTCAAAATTTTTTTTACATTTGACTGTTGTCATATGTTTACAAAGTCATGTAAAGAAATTTGGATTTAAAACTTTTTTACCAACGTTATTATTTATATCGAGACATAAGTTTAAGGGTCAAACTATAAAAATTACTACAATATTATACACTCTTGGTTTACACGTTTTCTGTAGATCCAAATGTTCGTTTTAAACGTTATTGTGATTATTATTGTATAATGGAAACAACAATTGCTATGAAGATGTTGAAAACGAAAATTACTTTTGAAGCCAACAAATGTTCGTCGGGTTACAAGTATGTGTTACTATAAAAGTGAAATTTGTATAATATAATAATAATCTAACTTTTTAATTTTAATTTTAGGTCATTTAAATTACCTTCTACATCAAAACGTGTTTATTTATATTAATTTTAAACAATTTATTAAAGACATCTTGATTTGGAGCATCGGAACAGGTTGTTTTTTTGTTAATTAACCATGTAAAAGTAGAATTACTTTTTCTTTAATAAACAATTGTATAGAATAAAAATAATTTATTAAACACATAAGTATCTCCTGCGAATAAACAACTAAAACTCTAAAAGGTGATGTACAACTTTGTTAACGAGTTTGTTGAAGCTTAAAATATTTAATTTTGAAAAGAAAGGATTTTATTATAATAAAATACTAATGTGGTTACGAGAATTCAAAGTTTTTATTATTTGAAAAACAAGACATTCTTAAAGTACCTTTAATAAAAGAGCAACGGATCATTACTTGGCATTCTTTATTGTAAAATATCTAATTATATGTCTTTTCATATTTTGTTGTTATAACAAACACACTAAGATATATAAATCATTCACCTTTCAAATTTATAATTCTCCGACATTGTGATATTTATTATTTTTATAATAAAGATGCAAGTAGTATCGGGCTATTAAAAAGTTCGCAGTTTAATGATATCAAAATGTTTAATAAATATGTTATTATTATTTTATAAAGTTGAACGTTCAAGTACCATTGTAGACATGTGATAAAAAAAGTTTATTTGAAAAAAGAAAAAGAAAAATAGCGTCTGGTTAGATATTTGGTAGGACTGCTCAACGTGAACACGAGTCATATATTTAGTCGTGTTCAAACTAATCCTGAACCCTCACATTTATAATCATGTAACCAATACACAACCATCTAATCTGTTTATCAAAACGTGTTAAATGAGTTGATGAGTTGATGGATACTAATCAAGTGTAAATGTTTTAATTAGATTAATACGTTGTTATAGATTTTTGCTGCGAGTTATCCTAGTCTTTTAAGAAAACAAAATGTTGTACTCTTCTAGATTTGTGCATAAGCACTTGTACAAAATGGGAAAACAAAGGGCTATACGTTACCAAGAAAGTTGGGTGGATAACAATTAATAATGGACTTGAGCAGAATCAATGTACTTGGAGTGCAAGATTGTCTTTGTGTTTATGTTTTTGTCGGGTCAAGTTCGACCCGTACATATATATATGGCTTATATAAGCAAGACCATCTAGATTGGTCAAAGACAACACCCAATAACTAATGACTAATCTAAAGGTTCATGAAGTTCTTATGTGATGTTCTAACGTAATTTTGACATCTTTTCTACGTAATCTAACATGTAAAATGATATAATAATAACAAGAGATCGGGGCGGGATGAGGCTCCTGAGTGGGTGACCATAACTTTCTTTTTTATATATAACGTATATAATAAAAACCGATCAAGTAATTAGATTCAAAAAATAATATAAGAAGCCCGGCCATTTTATTTTCACCCAAAGTAATTTTTATGATCCACAAATTTTCTCTTTGTAAAAAATTAATTAATTAGAGAGATGCTTTCTATAAATGTTTTTAACTACCGAGAATAAACAGATAAATAAGTGAATAGTTTAACTACCGAGAATAAACAGATAAATAAATGACTGAGTAGTTGTTACAAAGTGCAGGGGTTTAAGTGTAGTGCTTAATGTTGATCTCACCCCAATCAAAGGTGATAGATTACCCTAGATTATTCAAATGTTGTTTATTGATATGGGTTTTAGAGTAAAATATATTTTTTCGTTTTAATGGTTTCATAAACATTATAATCTAAATCCAAAATATTTAAATTATATTATTTGAATCCTAAGATTTCATTTGCTTTGCTATTGAATCCATTTGACTACAATTAATTAACAACATGAACTTTTTAACATGAGAGGTATTTTAATCAAAATATTAATAAAATAAAAAAGCAACCTCACATGAGAGGTTTTATGTGTTTAGTACTTTTGGATTTAAATGATTAAAATTTGAACCTTTGAATTTAAATAGTTATTTTTATGAAACCATAAGAAAGAAAAAAAAACATCGAACTCTAATTTTTAAATTGAAGTAGATGATTGTATGAGTATTCATTAAGAAACTAATGACACTCTTTTCACTTCTTATAGTATTATTATTGGGGTCAATTTATTCTAAAAAGAAGGGAAAAATAATAAAGGTTAGAAACATTTTAAGTTAGTTCAGATAACATAAGCAGCACTTCAACTATTCTCTAACCTAGAAACATTTTTAAGAAAAACTTCGTGTAGCTTTGAATCTTCGGTCATCGAACATCAAGTCGAGAAACAAGTCGAGGAGGAGTCTAGAATGGAAACCGAGGCTAAGTGTGTAAGAACTAAGGTGTGAATTATGTGAAACATGAGCTGCGGACTCACCCTTATATAGGTGAGGATGGCTAGCCGATGTGCCCTCATCGGGTGTCACCCCCCGCATCGGGTGTCACCCCCCGCATCGGGTGTCACCCCTGCATGTGTGACACGTGTTGCATATGCATTGCCTTGAGGCCCGCGTTGGTGTCCAAGTGTCTGACACCTATCTATTAGCAATATTTTCAGAACCGGTTGGATCAGTTGAACCGGTCGGACCTTACCCGGATGATGCCATGAATATATATGTGTATATTAGATATATAGTTATATATATAATTCAATAAAAATACTTTATATGTGTAGTTTATCGTTATATATAAAAACTCAACAATAATCTTATGTCAAACATTTTAGTTCATAGTTTGAACCATCCGTTAAACTCATTACAATCCAAACAACTAAAAAAATTAAAATCTGGTCCAACCCAGTTCCCAGTCCGACCATCGAACCGGTTCAAAAAAGGACGGTTCCTTGAAAACAAAATGATTTAGGGTGGATCGAACCGGTTCGACCTCTGATTCCCGGTCCAATCGGTTCGACTGGCCCGTCCAATCCAAGTATGAAAACTCCCTGTGTGGTTTCCTTAGCCAAGTCGATGTGCCCCGAATCCGCTCTCTAATGCACGCCGCATAAGCTTTAGTTTTCCAAAATTTGAATTTTCTTCATTACAAAACTCTCTAAAAATCAATATTTTCCCTATCCAGCGAGCAACTTTGCCTTTTGGACCCTACTTTCAGGGCTGTCGTCCCTGAACTCCCACAGTCTAACGAATGATTTAGGTCTAGATTTAACTAGTGTTACCCTCACTAACTATGAGTTAACCTTCATTAGTTCTTTTAATAAAATGGGACCAACGTTGAGCCATTTTTCAATTCCGTCAACACTCGGCCTCCATCAAGTTAGTTTTTCTGTGTCTAGCCTCCATTATCACCTAAAATCTACCTCCAACAAGTCAACTGGTTCAGATCAAGAGGTAGATGTCGACAAGCTTCGATGAGCAAGAGTTTCAGATTGACTGACCTGATGGTAGATTTTAACTTTCTACTTAGTGTTTTCGCCAGATAAGAAGTTCACATCATAAAAAAACTAATAGTGTTAACTCTCGGCTAATAAAGAATCACCGGAGTAAAATAATATTAACATTGGAAATGTCTATAATTATTTTTGAGTTGTGATTAATATTATGCAATAAATGTAACTTGAGATTTTTTAAATCCAATAAACATGTTAATTTTAGGTCAACAATCTTAAATCTTAAAAAGATAATAAATAAAGGAAACTAAAAAGAGCACTTTAACATGTTAAATATGTGTAACTAGCATTTTTACCTGTCACGTGTTGCCGCGACTCCATACGTTGCGTGATAATGTATAGATTACAATAAACCCGGTTCATTTTTGAACTATATTTACGCCAATATGTAGAGTAACTCGAATTTATACCATTGAATGAAAAATACTATATTAAAGACCCGACTCTTTTCGAAACAAAACATATGTTGAAACATTTATATTTGACTCGTGCCCAAATTAAGTTTACGTCGAAACATAGAGTAAACAAAAATATATTATATTTGATCTGACGCGTTCTAAAACAAAACTTACGTCGAAACGTTTAAATTTGACTCAACTAATATATGAACAAAATTTACATCAAAATGTAGGCGTTTGTCGAAAAATAGTTAAGCTGAGTTACATCTGATTAGGTCCTAACGATGATGGACTTGAATTTATATTTTACAGGAGTAAATCCGAAACTTTAAAAACTTAAGGGGGTGAAAGTGACATTTTTCAAGTTTTACAAAAAGTTTAGGGGTAAAAAGTGTCAAATAAAGAAAGTTGAGAGGTTTTTTTGGCCGGTGACATATGCCACCAACCTTTGTAAATGTGTATATATACAATATATAAACGATTAGAACATTCCTTACAAGTTGAGTTACTAAATCAAGATAAAAAAAAGTTTGAGTAACTTAATTAGAACAAACTTGAAAGTTGGTTACATTTCTATAAAGTATTTTTGTTTTTAAGGGTTATTGAATTATAATAATCTCATCTTTTATCATTGGCCAATATTAATCATTGGCCAACACTCCACTATAAGTTTATTTCTTTTAACAATCTCTTACTAATTGAGAGTTCACATTGTTAGTTTTTTTATGAAGTAGACGGCTTATGTGGCCAAAACACTAAGCAAAAAATTGAAATCTATTATAAGGTCCGTCAATTTAAAATTTCTGTATTGTGTAACCCATCAATCTCCACCTCCTGATCTGAAATACTTGACTCGTTAAAGGTAAATTTCAAGTGACGATGTGGGCTAGACAACGAAAAATGAACTTGATGGAGGTTGACCGGTGACGAAGTTGAAAACAAGCTTAAAGTTGGTCACATTTCATCGGAAATAATGAGGTTATCTCTTAGTTAGTAAGGATCGTTCGAGAAAAATAAGATAAAGGTTGGAAACGTCTGTAATACTTTTTGAATCAATATTAATCTCGCCTGATAAATAAAAGTTATGATTATAAAATTCAATCACTTTTTTTTAAGTTTTTCTTTGAAAGTAGTTTCTTCAATCATAATTGTGGGATATCATTTATTTGATATTATTATTTCTGTCATGTGTCACTATTAATATTTTCAGTATAATTTGTTTGTATGTCGTCGATTTATGGTTGAGAGTCACTCTCGAAAACAACTTTTTATCTCTAGGACAAAGTTAATGTTTGTCTACATCTTATTTCTTTTGGATCCCACTATTGTTTTACCATTAAGTGAAATTTTTATACGTATGATTGTTGTTATTATTTATTGGGTTATTAGATATTAATAATCTTAACTTTTATTTATTGGTCATGATTAATCCCAACTTAATTAATGTTTACACACTCCTAATTTTGAATTTATTTTTCTCCAATGATCCCTTACTAACCGAGAGTTAACCCTCGTTAGTTTTTTTGAATAAATGAGGCCAATTTTGAACAATTTTTCAACTCCAGCACCGTCTAGTCTCAATTAGGTCTGTTTTCCATTATCTAGCCTCCATCATCACCTGAAATCTACCTTCAACGAGTTTGGTGGTTCAAATGAGGAGGTAGAGATTGACGGGTGTGACATCCGTCACCGAAGGTCCGTCTATTGACGTGTTCTGTTAATTTTTTCGTTAGTCGGTCATTCCTCATTTTTATAACCTATTTGTGTGGATACTATACTTGTGCGCTTGGTTATCCTTATGCTTGTGCTATCGTTGCATGCGTTGTCATCATATTTATTTTGCTTCTCTATCATATACCATGTGTTATGACGATCCCGTCTCGTTACATCCTCGTGTTTCCGCTTTAGCGGGGGTGTGACAACGCACTCTTTGGTCTCCTCCATTACCCTTCGGCATTGTTTACACCTCCCATTACTCCCATTCACTAAAGCAACGAAATCATCCTTGCATTCACTGAAGAAATCAAATCATTATTGTCGATTGTCATCTTTACAACTGAAGCAAGAAATTTTTGAAGTTTCCATTTAATGAAGCAATTTAGTCTTCCAATTTGTGAAGCAACATCTACGTTATGTTTTCGTTTCAATGTTCAAGCCACTTTGTGCAAACCATTTGACCTGTATTTTTTTTAAATTTGTTTGAATTCACTCACTTGACATGTTCATAAGTTAATGCATTTGAATTAGTACATCTCCTTAGTGAAAACAATACATATATCAATTAGTACTTTTTTATTAATTTTTGCATAGGTTGCAGAGAGAGCTTTTGATATGCTTTTGAGCATATATAATTTTAGTACAATTGTAGCTATTGTTGGAGAAGGCAGGTTCATATAAAATCATCTAAACTTTGTCTAATGTGACGCTATAATTTTGTAGTGTTTATAAATAGATTCCTTGATAAATTTGTTGTAGTTAGTTTGTGCTATATTCTAAGTCTTGTTACTTAATCAATCAATCATCTGGCGAACCCACTACAATTCTGTATCATGTCTAGGTGTTGGAGAGAGTCATAGTCGGTCCTTCTCTTTTTGAAAAGAAAGTGAAAGCGGCCCCCTACCTTCTTCATTAATTTCACACACACACATCCAGTGGTATGATGGATGAGATGGTAAAAAGAATTTATTATATGTGATGCTCATGTCTCCCTTGATTTGATTTCATTTGGTTTTCCCTTTTCATTTTATTCAGGTGGCGGAGATGAGGACGGTTTGTACGGATTTGATGCGGTAAATATTGGAGAGGCTCCAAGCATTTTGTGAATTTAAGGTAAGTGAACAGCTATTCATCTTATAGAGTTGTAGCTTTTAGAATCTTGATCGATCCTTACCGGGTAAAAGCTTTATAGATTGCTAAACTCCTATATGGATTAAGGTTTTTTTTCCTTGATGAAACTAACTTTCAAAATAGCCTTCAATCCTAGATGAACATTTTGTACAATCATAATTAATATTATCGGTATAATCTAGCCTAATTGGGCAAAATAGACCATATTATATCTCAAGACATTCTGAAATCAATATTCTATATATGAAGTTTATATTTTATTGTTATTGGCCATTGGTATGAATCATGGTTACATTATGCTCTGTTAAATTGGTGATGTTATATATTTAATTGGGATATTTTGTTTTCACAGACCTTGTCCTAAAAGTGATAGTGCAACAAAAGACATGATTCTGTAATATGCCAATTGGAAACATGTCTCCGTAGTTCCTATTTTCAATTCTCTATTACACATATATACACACGCATACAGCGGCAAGACGCTTAGTTTTGTCGGAAAGTCCACATCTTAGCTTTCAGGGAAGCCCACGGAGCGGTTCTGAAAGAACAACATCTACAATTATACACACACATGAATGTTTGTATAGTTTGTGGCTTGATTAAGTTCTCAAACACATCTTTCAGTCACAATTAACAGAAGTGATAAAGTTGATTATTGTGTTCAAGTTGTATGATCTTTTAATCTTCATTTAAATATACATGCATTACCATTTAGTTTTTAAAATCAATATTAGATATGTTTATTTTTATCCTATTAACGCACCGCAATCGCAATGTAAATTGTCAGCACCGCTGCATCGCGCGGGTTTCCTACTAGTAGATATAAAAAATCAACTTTTAAGATAGACACACATCCATATGCATATACATATACATCAACGTATGCACACTGGTTGTTATAAAAATATGTTAATATATGAAATACAATCACTCTTATAGTCTGATCTCGTTTTCTTACCGGCTTTTGATATAAATTACAAACCAAATGGTTCATTACAGGTTCAAAATTTTGAAGTTGACCGAACGCTAAACAAAAAAGTGGCTAAGAAATTAACCAAATAAATAATCTTTTAGGATGGTTTTATTATTTTAAACCGAATTGTGAACACCCTAGCTAGTGTAGTCGTAAAGTACACTTTATAAATTCAAATAAAAAAATAAATTACACTTTTCGTCTTTTAATAACGTTAGAAATTTTACCTTTTATCCTTTAACTATATAAATTACAACACTCATACTTTATTTCATAACTTGTTTCAAGTTTTGACTTTTATCCTAACGAATTGAAAATTAAAGCTGGTTTTGATCACGCCCCATTCATGTCAATCAAGTCAATATGGTCTTTTCAAATGAATGCGTAAAAGTCATATCTATCAGTTAATTTACCCCCCATTTGGGTCAAAATACCCCCTTTTGCTTGTTCATCTTCTTCAAATAACCCTCCTACCAACGATCATTCTAGCTAACATGATGTTTTGTTTGTGTGGTAAGGCTACTATTCATCAAACATCATGGACCGAGAAGAACCTAGTCGAAGATTTTACTCATGTCCGCAATAGGTATGATTATGAGCTTTGAATCTTGAGTTTTTATGAATTTACATTTTGACCAAAATTCTTGATTGTTCTTCAGGGATCAAAATGCCCGTTTATTTATTGGTATTATCCTAAGATATTTGAAAGATTAGTGAATATCATACCCCTTTTTTGCTAAAGTCAAAATGCAAATTTAAAGACAGTCAAAGCTTGTGAAAGTAATTGAACGTAAACTGAGACGTAGTGAAAATGAACTTAAGCAACTCAACATGAAGCCAAAAGATTGAAGTTACAACAAGAACCATATACTATTACTTCCAAACGAAAAGAATCCTTCGGAAGATATCCGACCTCAAATCCATTCCGAAGCAAACATAACATTCGGAAGATAACAACTAAGCTTCAGAAGATATATGTTAAGCTTCGAAAGAACACTTAACTTCGGAAGAACACTTGATTTGGCTTTTAATACTTCACAATTTCCACCTTAAAATCCAAAACAAGATTTTAATCAACTCCCAATACATCCAAGCAAAACTTGAATTTCATACCAGGTAGAGACTTCGTAAACACATTCGCTGGATTTTCCAAAGTAGACACACCTTCCACTTTCACCTTCCCAGCATTCACCACATCCCTTATGAAGTGTAACTTCACATTAATGTGTTTTGTTCTCTCATGAAACATGCTATTTTTTGACAATTGGACTGCACCCTGGTTATCACAATACACCACTAAGTCTGTAACTTTGATTCCCAACTCAGAAACAAAACCATGCAACCACAAAGCTTCCTTGACGCCCTCACTCAATGCTATGTACTCAACCTCTATTGTAGATAATGCCACTACATGCTGCAACTGAGCTTTCCAACTAACCAAGTTACCCAACACTTGAAATGCATACCGTGTAATAGATCTACCTTTATCCAGGTCCTTAGCAAAATCTGAATCAACATAACTAACAATCTTGTCATACTTCCCATGTCCATGACACCCAAACACTAAACCATAGTGCTTAGTACCCCTGAGATACCTCAAGATCCATTTCACAGCAACCCAATGAGCTTTACCCGGATTTGAAAAATACCTGATGACTAAACTCATAACATACCCAATATCCGGCCTTGTACAAACCATCAAGTACATCAAGCTCCCAACAACATTGTCATAATGTACTTTCTCCATATATCTAACTTCAGCATCTGACTTAGGACAATCAGAGCTTGACAATTTAATATGAGCACCTATAGGAATAGTTATTGGCTTCACATCATCCATCCTATAGTTACTTAGTACCTTCTCCAAGTAAGAACTTTGAGACAACTTCAACACCTTGTGTTCCCCATCTCTCTTGATCTCTTTCACACCTCAACCTTGACGGCGGAAACGTCGAGACGTGAGAGTTAAGATCGTTCACAATCACATAACGCTATTATTAAATCCAAATATATTATTCATAAGTTTCAATGGTAACATTACAAACATAAGTCTCAAATAAAGAAATTAACAAGAATAATAAGAAATATAACAAGCTCATTCATTTATTTAACTAGGTCCATTCCTAGGTGTGAACAAGCTTCAAAAGTGGCGATCAAACTTGAATATTTCCTGAAACATGTTAAAAATAAAAGGTCAACAATAATGTTGGTGAGATTTCCATAGTTTTCAATACATGAGAATATAAAAGATGGCAATTCATGTTGTAAGTTAGAAAACAAAGTAACTAGGGATGTAAGACAGAATGCACAATCAAACCTTGACAAAATTTTTACAAGTCTCAAACGTTTACAAGTATATACAATTAGCTAAGTGTACTTGGATCAACCAAGCAGGCTTGTTAGGCCCATAGATCTATGACATCGCCAGGCTAGCAATAGTTAATGATTGTACATATATTCGACATTACATGGTAGCTACAAAGTTCAACTAACCACAACACACAAGTAAATTGCTATAAGTTTACAAGAATCAAACGTTTACGAGTGAAATGGTTATAATGTAACATGTTTCACCTCAAAGTGTGAACATAAGAAAAAGGGGTATAGAAATACTCATATGGCCAATATATATAGTTGAATGATTAATAAGAAAAATAATATGCGTTGATCCGACGTAAACCTTCTCAAGGTACTAAGCATTTATGAATATTCACAAGGTTTAAGTTTAATAATGGGATTAGTGATTTAACGAGAGCTAGGTTTCAATTGGAGTTTGGGGTTTTTTTATAAATAAGATTTGTTATCGCAACCCTACATATATATATATATATATA